>CAUYPK010100346.1:0-58216 GCA_963574355.1 Loris lydekkerianus | reverse complement strand
TGGGTACTATGAATGTAATCCACCATGCAGCCTCTCCATATCCTGTCTTAGGTTGTCCCCGCTTTGGGAATCTTACCCGTCATTGGTGCTATGGAGGGCAGTGAAGAATAATAGTTAGATTCTTGGTTAATGAGCCAGTGAGTAAATATGCCTATTTATCTATCTATAGAAGAAATTTTATATTACTATATACAGAAGAAATTTTTCCTATACCATTCAATTCCAAATGCAAGTGCAAGTATAGAAACTTAAAGAGGGAATTATAAGAAGAAAAAGATAGTCACCACTAAACTCCCAATATAAAAAATAGAATATAAGACTAACTTAAATAGACATGTTGGGAGCAGACCGCTTATTAATGCTTGCTATCTATTTCTTATATATAAATCTGCCTTTGAAACTATTCTAAGAGGAAAACTTTAGAAAACCAATGTAGTTTTCAAAGCCAAAAATGACTGCAATTCAAGTTTCACATGATTTATTTTTGATTATTTATATATATGACCAAAATAAAGTTTATCTTTGAACTTCCACTGAAATATGATACCTGGTATAATTTTCTATGTAGAAGGATTAATAGAATGGGTTAGCCTGAATATAAAAATTCTGTGGTATACTGGTATAACTCATTTTACTGTACTCTACAGATGTTGCCTTTTTTTTTTTTAATTGAAGGCTTATGGCACACCTTGATTGAGCAAGACTTCTTTTGTTTTTGGAGACAGAGTCTCATTCTGTTGTATGGGGTAAAGTGTAATGGCATCTGCCTAAATCATAGCAACCTTAAACTCCTGGGTTCAAGTGATCTTCCTGTTTCAGTCTCCTGAGCAGCTGGGACTATAGGTGCTCACCACAATGCCTGGCTAATTTTTCTATTTGTAAAGACAGGTCTTGGTTTTGCTCAAGCTGGTCTTCAATTCCTAAGCTCGAGGGATCCTCTTTCCTTGGCCTCCCAGCAGGCTACAGACCTGAGCCACCGTGTCTGGCCATTAAGCAAGTGTTTTGACACCATTTTTCTAAGAATACATGCTGATTTCATAACTCTGTATAATATTTGATAATTATAACAGTATTTCAACATTTTTCATCATGACTTTATCTGTTATGGTGATATGTGATCAATGGTCTTTGATCTTACTCTTTTAATAGTTTGGGGGTGCCAGAACCCATGCCCATATAAGATATCAAACTTAAATGTCCTGACCAACCAGCTGTTCTCTTGTTTATCTCCCTCTGCCTGGGTCTCACTATTCCCTGAGGCATGACAATATTACAATTTGGGCAGTTAATAACCCTACGATGGCTTCAGTGAAAGGAAGACTCACCTATTGTTCTCTTTAAATCAAAAGCTAGAAATGAGTAAGCTTAGTGAGAATGGCATATCAAAAGCTGAGATAGGTTAAAACCTAGGCCCTTTATGCCAAACAGTTAGCTAAGTTGTGAATGCAAAAGGAAAATTCTTAAAAGATATCAAAGTGCTATTCCAGTAACATAAGAATGACAAGAAAGTGAAACAGCCTACTGATCATATGGATAAAGTTTGAGAGATCTGAAAAGAAGATCAAACTAGTCCCAACATTCCTATACCCAAAGCCTAATTCAGAGCAAGGCTCCAACTCTCTGTAATTCTTTGAAGGGTGAGAGAGGCAAGGAAGCTGCAGAAAGAGAGCTGGAAGTAGCAGAGATGGCTTCATGAGATTTAAGGAAAGAAGCCTTCTTTGTAACATAATAGTACTAGGTGAAACAGCCAAGTGCTGAGGTAGAAGCAGTAGTAAGTTATCCACAGAAGATCTAGCCAAGATCATTGATGGTTTCACTATCAGATCAAGGTGGTTTCACTAAACAAGAGATTATCAATGTAGATGAAATAGGCTTAAATACTGGAAGAAGATGCCACCTAAGACTTTAATGGCTACATAGCTAAAGTCAAGGCCCAGCTTCAAAGCTTGAAAGGACAGGCTGACTCTCTTGTTGGAGGCTAATGCAGCCAGTGACTTCAAGTTGAAGCCAATGCTCAGTGATCATTCCAAAAATCCTGGGGCCATTAAGAATTATGTTAAATCTACCCTGTTTATGCTCCATAAATGGAAAAACAAAGCGTAGGTGACAGCCTATCTGTTTGTATTATGGTTTACTGAATATTTTAAGTCCCCTGTTGAGATGTACTGATCAGAGAAAAGATTCCTTGTAGAACGTGACTGACCATTAACAAGGCACCTGACCTTTTAGAATGTCACTGACCATTAACAAAGATTCTGATGGAAAGATATAGGAGATGAGAGTTGTTTTAATGTCTGCCAACACAAAATCCATTATGCAGCCCATGATTCAAGGAATCTTTTTGACTTTCAAGTATTATTATTTAAGAAATACATCTTATGAAACTAACTGCCATAGGTAGTGATTGCTCTAATGGATAAAGTCAATTGAAAACCTCCTGGAAAGGATTCTCCATTCAGAACATTTTTGGCTCAAGGGAGGAGGACAAAATATCAACTCTAAAAGGAGTTTGGAAGTTGATTCCAACTCTCATAGATGACTTTGAGGGGTTCAAAACTTCAGTGGGGGAAGTAACTGCAGATGTGGTAGAAATAACAAAAGAATTAGAACTAGAAGTGGAGCCTAAAGATGACTGAATTGCTGCAGTCTCATAATAAAACTTCAATAGATAAGTTGTTTCTTATGGATAAACAAAGAAAGGGGTTTGTTGAGATGGAATTCATTCCTGGTGAAGATGCTGTGAACATTTTTGAAATGTACAAAGGATTTAGAATACTACAGAAAGTTAGCTGATAAAGTTGTGCCAGGATCTGAGAGGAAAGACTCCAATTTTGAAAGAAATTACACTGTGGGTAAAATATAATCAAACAGCATTGTATGCTATAGTACCACAACCCCTCAGGGAGCTACGATTGCTGGTGTGGGCCATCAAGCCCAGCCTATAATCTTCACCACTACCCCCATTTCCTCTCTCTCTCTCTTTTTTTAAACTTTCTTTTCCTTGCTCTCTTTTCTTTACTCTCACTTTCATCCTGGTACCAAAAGGCCATTTCAACATCAAAGAACATGGAAGAGAAAGATTAAGGAGAAGGAGGAAGTGAGAGAAGTAAGTAGGGGAAGGAAGTAAATAAGAAACCACCCATGAGAAGGAACCAACAAAAAAGTTCCAGCAATATGAAAGACAAGAAGAGATCAATCCCCTCATAGACCATGATGCATCTACCACAACTGACCCCCTGTACAGAGAAATCATGGAAATGACAGAAAAGGAGTTTAGGGTATGGTTAACAACAACGATGAAGAGAATTGAAGGGAAAGAGGAAAACCATCTAAAGGAAATCCAAAAGTTGACCCAACAAATGAACAAAAGACATGATGAACTTAAAAAGGATATAAGGGAGCTTAAAGAATTGAAGGAGTCATTCAGGAAGTTTTAAAATACAGTAGTAAAGTTTCAATAATAGATTAAACCACGGCGAAGAACGAATCAGAGTTTGAAGACAAGGCTCTTGAAAGAACTCAGTCATTTAAAGAGGCAAAAGAGAATAAAAACAGAGCAATCACTTACAGAACTATGGGAGTACATAAAGCATATAAACATACAAATTATAGATATCCCTGAAGAAGAAGTAGATAGAGCCAAAGGCATGGAGCTCTACTAAAGGATATCATATCTGAAAATTTCCCAAGCATCACCAAATATTGAGATATACTTCATTTTTAGATGGGTTTGAACCCAGCTCAACTTGATTCAGAGCATCTCCTAGACACATTATAATTAACCTGGCCAAGGTCAAAATGAAAGAAAAAATTCTGTAAGCAGCCAGATGTAACCAGCACCTTATTTACAAGGGCAAAACATTAGCGTGACAGCAGATTTTTTAATAGAAACTTTGCAATCTAGGAGAAACTGTCTTCAATATTCTCAAACAAAACAACTTCCAACCCAGGATCCTGTATCCTGCTAAACTATGTTTCATATTCGATGGAGAAATCAAATCATTTACTGACAAGAAAATATTGAGGAAATTTGCCATTACAAGACCAGCTCTCCTGGAAGTACTCAGATCCATACTATACATAGACCGTAACAATGGACAACCAGCAGAGTAAAGACACCCAGAAAGTAAAGGACAGGCCTAGCTTCCACAAAGGCCCAAGTGTTAACGCTAGGCAACAGATCTCCATTAAACAAGATGAACAGAACTCATCAATTCTCTCAACTATACTCATCAATTCTCTCAATTAATGAACAGACTGGCTGACTGGAGGCATAGACTGGCTGACTGGATGAAAAAGCACAACCAACTATAGATTACCTTTAAGAAACACATCTAACTCCCAAGGACAAAATAAGGCTCAGGATGAAGGGTTAGAAAATAATATTTCAGAGAAATGGAAATCAGAAGAAAGCAGGAGTAGTAATCCTATCTGCTGATACAATTGACTTTAAAGCAACAAAAGTAAAGAAAGGCAAAGATGGACACAACATACTGGTCAAGGGAGCAATACAATAAAGAGACATTTCAATCCTAAATATTTATACACCCAACTTAAATGCTTTCAGATTTATAAAATGAACCTTAACTGTACTGAGCAATATGTTATCATACAACACTATAATAGGTAGAGACTTCAACACCACACTGACAGAACTGGACAGAACTTCCAAGCAGAAGCTAAACAAAGAAACACTGGACTTAAATATGACTCTAGAACCAATGGGCTTAACAAGCATATACAGAACATTCCACCCCAACAACACTGGGTATATACACATGGCTCTCATCAGGTCCTGGATCATTCTCAAAACTTGACTATGGACACAAAATAAACCTCAACAAGTTAAAAAGAATAGAAATTATACCTTGTATCTTTTTGAACCACAATGGAATAAAGGTAGAACTCAAATCCAACAAAAACCTTCATCCTCACACAAAGTCATGGACACTACATAACCTGTCACAGCTGGGTCAAGGAGGAGATAAGGAAGGAAATCACTGGATTCCTTGAACAAAACAACAATGAACAAAAACAGTTGTAAGAGGGAAATTTATTAAATTAAATGCCAACATCTAAAAAACAGAAAAAGTTCAAATTAACAGCCTAATAAATCATCTCAAGGAACTTGTAAAGGAACAGCAATCCAATCCCAAAGCTGGAAGAAGAAAAGAAATAACCAAAATTAGACTGGAGTTAAATGAAAAGGAGAACAAAAGAACCATTCAGAAGATTAACAAAATAAAAAGTTGGTTCATTGAAAAGATAAATAAAATTGATAAATCTTTTGCCAGATTAACTAGAAACAGAAAAGTAAGATTTCTAATAGCCTCAACCAGAAACCCAAACAGGGAAATAATAAGAGATACCACAGAGATACAAAAGATCATCACTGATTACTACAAAAAAAACTTTATAGACAGAAATTTGAAAATGTGAAGGAAATAGACCAATACCCGGAATCACACTTTACCTCTCTAGACTTAAAAAGGAAGAAAGAGAACTTTGAACAGGCCAATATGAACAGGCTAATATCAAGTACTGATATTACAACAACAATAAAAAAGCTTCCAACAAAAGAAAGGCCTGGACCAGCTGATTTTACACAAGTATTCTACCAAATCTTCAAAGAAAAGCTTGTGCCTACATTGTAGAACCCATTCCAAAACCCTGTGATGAAAGGAACTCTTCCTAACTCTATGAAACAAATATCATCCTGATTAAAAACCAGGAAAGAATGCAACAAAGAATGAAAACCAATTTCATTAATGAATGTTGATGGAAAAATTTTCCATAAAATCCTAGCAAACAGAACATACCTACACATTAAAAGAATTATACAACACAATTAGGTGGGCTGGTTCAACACATGCAAATCCATAAATGTAATCCACCACATAAACTGAGGCAAAAACAAAGACAATATGATCCTCTCAATAAATACAGAAAAAGCATTTGTCAAAATTCTTCTGGTAAGAACTCTTAAAGCAGGCATACGCCAGGCTCTGTAGCTCACAGCTGTAATCCTAGCACTCTGGGAGGCCAAGGAAGAAAGACTGCTTGAGCTCAGGAGTTCAAGACTAGCTTGAGCAAGAGCAAGACCTTGTCTCTACCAAAAGTAGAAAAAACTAGGCAGATGTAGTAACAGGCACCAGTAGTGCCAGCTATTTGGAAGGCTGAGACAAGAGGATTGCCTGAGCCCAATAGCTTGAGGTTGCTCTGAGCATAATGCCATGGCACTCTACCCAGGGCCACAGAGTGAGCCTGTCTTTAAAAAAAAAAAAAAAAAAAAAAAAAGAAAAGGAAAGAAAAGAAAAATTGGCATAGACAGAACATTTTTTAACATGATAGAAACCATTACGACAGACCCTCAGCCGGTATCATACTGAATGGAGTAAAACTGAAAGCATTTCCACTTAGAACTAGAATCAGACAAGAATGTCCACTATCACCATTACTTCTAAACATAGCGCTAGAAGTCCTAGTCAATGTAATCAGGCGAGAGAAAGATATTAAGGGTAACCTAAGAGAGAGGACAAACTTTCACTTCTTGCTGATGGTATGATCTTACACTTTAAAAATCCCAGGGACTCAACCATGAGATTCTTGGAAATGCTCAAGAAATACAGTAACACCTTGGGATATAAAGTAATGTCCACAAATTGGTAGCTTTCATGTATGCCAATAACAGTCAAGGTGAGAATCAAATCAAAGACACAATACCCTTCACAATAGCTTCAAAGAAAATGAAATACCTGGGAATATACTTAAAAGGAAGGGAAGGACCTCTACAGAGAGAATTGTGAAACCCTGAGCAAAGAAATAAAAGAAGGCATTAACAAATCGAAGAGTCCAAATAAAAGGAAAATTTAATTAAATTCAAGAAGGGGGGAAGGGAGAAGGTAAGGAGAGGGCTCAACAAGCTCCTCCCTAACGTGTATAATGTAGGGATATATGGCACATCTCCTGGGAGAAGGACTGAACTACAACTTGGATGTTATCTAACAAACGTAAACAATGTAACCCAATCATATGTACCCTTAATCTGAAAAAAAAATAATAATAATAAAAGAGACTATACCACTTACAGTCTGTCTAATTGCAGAGTGGCAATTATATATTTGATAATTAAGTTATATTTTAATAATACTACTAAATAATTAGAAACTGATGGAGGGAAATAAATTTTTAATTGTCATTATATATAAAAGCAGAGGGGACACATAGATAAATGAGGAAATAGTAATCAATATAGAATCTTGTTTACCTAGTAGAACATCATTGAAAACCACTGAAAGTAATTTCTAAACTGAAAATTTGTAACTAAAATACATTATTAGCATTATAATAAGAAATCTTTATCATATGGGGTGATGCCTTTCTCATTAGAAAAAGAACAATCTTTACTTGAAGTTTAAAAATTCTGTTTTGCTATCAAACCAGAATGAACACCAAAACTAACATAAGAAGGAGAAACTAGACAGTAATGAACTAGAGCAGAGATCAGTTACTCAAGTGTCTATAGGAGTCAGGTATTTAATATAAATGACTAAAACACTCTAAAGAATGCCAGCTGAGTATTGATATGGGGTATATGTAGTGCTGGTTCAGCAATGTTGACCTGATCTTTTAGGAAATACTAAAAATTTGTATTTTTAGCTGAAATTTCCCAAATTTTAAATGTTCCAAACGAATTTAAAAAATGATCTAAATGACCAGCAATATCACCAATAAAATTATCTGCTAACACTAGATTATTTAAGAGGGTTTTGTAAGTACCCATCAGTAGACAGGATACAGGGGTCCTCAAACTACGGCCGCAGGCCACATGAGGCAGTGTGATTGTATTTGTTCCTATTTTGTTTTTTTACTTCAAAATAAGATACGTGCAGTGTGCATAGGAATTTGTTCATAGTTATTTTTTTTTAAACTATAGTCTGGCCCTCCGGTCTGAGGGACAATGAATTGGCTCCCTGTTTAAAAAGTTTGAGGACCCCTGTTAGGGAAACAGTATTAGCCAAATACTGAAGTGGTGTCATACTGAAAGTAAATGAAGTTAGCTGGGAATTACAATTTCTGGCCTTAGATGTTGAAAAGATTAAACAAAGCCTTCTCCTATTTTGAAACAGAGAGGAATATGTTTTCCTTGCCCTAGAATCATCTTGTATCACAGAGTTGGTATGAATTATTTATACTGTTTAAGTATGGTTCTAATAGTCATTTACATGAAAAATCATTCTTGAGTTGAATATCACTACAACCCTGCCTTTACGGAAAATATGGAAAAAGTATATTCAATAGCCATCATTTTGACTCCGAATATTTTCAAGAACATTTGAATTCAAGAAATAGGCCCATCTGCTGATTTGATTACATCAGTGGCTCCTTTAAGTGTGATCAAAAACTTACGAGGGTCCCTGAGATCTTCTTATTTTTATTTTTTTGAGACAGAGTCTCAAGCTGTTGCCCTGGGTAGAGTGCTATGGCTCACAGCTCACAGCTCACAGCAACGTCAGATTCTTGGGCTTAAGCGTTTCTCTTGTCTCAGCCTCCTCAGTAGCTGGGACTACAGGTGCGAGACACAATGCCTAGCTATTTTTAATTGCAGCTGTCATTGTTGTTTAGCAGGCCCAGGCTGTGCTCGAACCTGCCATCCTCAGTGTATGTGGCCGGCGCCAAGTCACTGAGCTACAGGCACTGAGCCAGTCCCTGAGATCTTTAAGGAGTCTGCAAGTTCAAAATTATTTTATCAACAATACGAAGACACTATTTGCCTTTTTTGCTATGTTGACATATGTACTGATGGTACAATAGCAACTATGGATTGACACCTTGGTGTACTTCTAATAGATCTAAGTAGCATGAATAGTCATTGTTCTAGTCACTGCTATGTACTATTATTTTAAAAAGCTAGTTTCATTTAATATTTCCTTCAATAAAATAGTAAATAATAATTTAATTAAATAAATTAAAACCCAATCTTACTACAACAGGGACCTGATATAACAAATGCAAACATTGTAGTCTATTTGTTTGTACCCTCATATTAATCTGAAATTTAAAAAAAAAAAAACTTGACCCTTGAGAGTGACAAAATGGAAAGTATGTTGGCTATCTCAAGGAAAAAGACTTATATAATTATTTGAGTTGTAAGTTGAATTAGCCAGTTTTTATAGAGAATGTCATTTTTACTTTAAAAAAAAAACAAACAAACTGATAAACTGACAATATTGTTGCATTTTCTGCCAATGATAAAATTCTAGCTTCCACATGAAAAACAGATTTGTGAAAAACATGTATCTGTCACGATGAGCTTCGTAGCTTCTAATACTTCCCTGACTTCTTAAATGTGCTTGGTGGTTATATTAATGAAGATGATTTTTTTATATAATATAATGCAATATGTCACTATTTGGAAGACTTTTTACTTTCCAAACAACCAACATAAGTAAAAGATCCATTCAAAGTACAAGACAGACCAATGGATTTTAATGTATCAGAGTATGGAATGCTCCTAGACAGGGTTTTAGAATTCATTTCAACTAATCTTTAGTAGACAAAAAAAATGTCTATTTTTAGTGTGGGATCAAAGAACATCCATAATTGTCTAAACATCTAATTAAACAATCCATCCTCTTCTAACTACAAAATTGTATAAAGCTACATTTATTTCTTCATATTCTCTAACCAAAACAACATATTACAACAGACTTGAACAGAAGCAAATGTGGAAATCCAACTGTTTTCTATTAAGCAAGACATCATCACGTAGTTGAAAAAATGTAAAACAATGCCATTCTTTTCAACAGATTTTTTGTTTTGAAAAATATACTTATTAGGCGCTGCGCCTATAGCTCAGTGGCTAGGGCGCTGGCCATATACACCAGGGCTGGCAGGTTTGAACCCAGCCCAGGCCTGCCAAACAACGACAACAACAACAAGAACAACAACAACAACAACAAAAGCAGGTGTTGTGGTGGGTGTGGTGGTAGTCCCAGCTACTTGGGAGGCTGAAGCCAGAGAACTGCTAAGCCCAAGAGTTTGAGGTAGCTGTGAGTTGTGATGCCATAGCACTCTACCAAGGGTGATATAGTGAAACTCTATCTCAAAGAAAAAAGAAAAATATACTTATTATTTTCATAAAAGTGTTATTTATGTTAGCATGTGAAAATTTTATTATTCTTATTTTAAATCAAATGACTAAATATTTAAAAAAATTCTCAGTTTCAATTTCTAGTACAGCAAATATTACTAGACATAAACCACATAAACAGAAGTGATTTGTGGTCTTTAAATTTTTTGGGGGGACAGACTTTTACTTCTGTTCCCTTGGGTACTATGGCCTCATCAAAGCTCACAGCAACCTCAGACTCTTGGGCTCACGCAATCCTCTTGCCTTAGCCTCTTCTGAGACTATACAGGTGGGCACCATTATGCCCTGCAAGTTTTTCTATTTTTGGTAGAAATGTGGTCTCACTCTTGTTCAGGCTGGTCTTGAACTCTCAAGCCCAAACATTCCACCTGCCTTAGCTTCCCAGAGTGCTAGGACGACAGGTATGAGCCACCATGCCTAGCTGTTAAATTTTTTTTTTTAAAGTATGAAAGGGTCCTGAGATCAGTAAGTTTGAGAACTCACCTCACAGCCTGAAATATATGGGCATATGGCACACCTCCTGGGTAAAGGGCTTACCTACAACTTGGACTTCACCTAATAAATGCAAACATTTTAACCTAATCATCTGTACTCTCATATTAATATGAAATAGTTTGGGAACTGCTGTATTTGACCAATATTGCTGAGAATATTATTGCTCAACATCTCCAGATGTTGTACCAAAAATACCCCCATTTTTTGTTCAAAGCTGTATTTTTAATTTTACTAATTCAGTGGTTCCAACATTTTTGTTGTTTGTTGACTGTACACATTGAATCTATAATATCATTAACAGCTGAACAGATACTGATATAACAAATATATGAGAGGGACTATTACAGTGATATTAAATTAATAATGTCATTTTTATAGGTAAAGGAAATCACTGCCTTCAGATTCATACATGAAAAACTTTCAGTTATGAAAACATAACTGAACAAAGGACAATAAAAGAAACCATAATTCTATATTTTGTTTGAATGTAGTATTAGACATTAGTGTATTGAAGGACCATACCCTTCATAGAAAAATATTTGAATATACCTTTTAATCATTGTATAAATTTTAGTTCAATTAGATGCTGATAGTGTTCATTGTATTTTCTTCCTAAGTGAAAAAAATATAACAACCTGGGTAGTCTAAGCACAAAATTCTTCTCTTTTAAGGTACAAGGGAATATCTAACTTTAGATTACATTTACATCTTCAGAATCAAACTTCAGATGCTTAAGGAATAACTGAATAATACATGTAAAATGTGTCTTTACAATTTTTCTCTATTTTATTAACATATAAAGGGAATGATGAATTGATTGAAAATTTGTATTATTATTATTTTTTCTTTGTTCTGGTCATTATTTTATGTGTTAAGCCTCTTGATTTGATTTCTAAATGGAGATGCTACTTACTGCCCTTCATAACTGAAAACATCACTCATCTAAGCTGTGAATCACATTCACTTTAAAAGAGAATTTATCAGGCCACGTACGGTAGCATCATGCACGTAATTGTAACTCTTTGGGAAGCTGAGCTGGGAGGACTGCTTGAGCTCAGAAGTTTGAGACCAGCCTTAGTTAAGAGCAAGACCCTGACTCTAGTAAAAATAGAAAAATTAGCCAGGTTTTGTGGCAGGTGCCTATAGACCCAGCTACTGGGAAGGCTGAGTCAGGAGGATCACTTTATTTGAACCTAGTAGTTTGAGGTTGCTGTGATCTAGGCTGAGGCCTTGGCACACTAGCCTGGGGCAATAGAGTGAAACTTTGTCTCAAAAAAAAAGAGAATTTATCTATTACAGAATTATTCTTTCAGCAAACCTTTCTTGGAAGACTATCATTATTTTAGAACTTGAGTCCTCTGTACCATTTTACTTAGGGCAGCAAAAGACTAAAACCACAACTTTGTTCTTGAAAGACTGTAAGAGGAATGAAAATCCTTCATGATTTTAGTCAGATTTCATTAAAAGAAAATATTTGATATAAAATAGAAGTTACTATTTCCCATATACAAGAAAACATTATGTCATTTCAGCACACAAATATTTGCTGGAGAAAATGTAATCTATGAAAAATTGTTTTGAAATGATGATACATGGTTGCTTTCATTAGACTGTGATGAAAGTATTAAAAAAAACCAAAACACAGTATATTTTAAAGATCTTGTTCTCACGCTAGCTGGCAACAATCTAAGATATTATATTGCAACATACATATAAAATGATAATCTAAAATAATATTTAATATTGTTAAACACATTCAGATAGACAAGATGCTTAAATACTGTCCAATGATGATAAGCTATGGAGAGAAAGGTTGAAGTATTAGTTTTGAATCATAACTCAGTTATTTGACCCTTTTGTGTTTTCATAATGACGTGGTTAAATGTTTCTGATAGTTATCCCCATAACATTTTCTACTCCTGTTGACAATCATAGCATTTATTATACTTAATTATAATGTGTAGTTGCTTATTTTACCTGCTTGCGAAGCTGGGAAGAGTATCTACTTGCTCCCATTGCTTTCCCACTATTAGGCAAAGACTGATTTAATGAATTAATAAACACAAAGACAGCGATTGCCAGTTTCATAATAGATACAAAGTTCAATAAAGTTAAACAACTTATTTAATTTTGTGTGGTTATTAAGTAGAGAAGCAAGCATTTGAATCTAGGTCTTCTGTTAGTGAGTCAATTATTCTTTCTAGAGCTGATCGTTCAAAACTGTATTGTATTTCTGATTAAAAAAAATATATTTACACATATATATATTGCAGCACATGACAGACCGTGAATGCCTAATTTGTATCACAGAAAGAGGACTTCTAAGCAGTTTGGCCAACACTAACACATGGTATGCACTCAATTATAAATAGCACAACCAAGATGTAGTAAAATAAGAACTAGAAAGTATATTTCCAATTTTATGCTGCGTATCCCTCCTTTGTTGTCTCACACATTAAACATTTCAAAATGGAAATGCATTACCCTTTTCTGTTTTACCCTCAAAACCTGATATAACTAATAAAATTATCATCTACCCAATATCTTGAATTAGAAACTTGTGAGTCACTTTTAACTTCTTCTCCCCTTCCGATATTTGTGCTAAAAAATTAAAATACAGTAGAATCCCTATAGTTAACTACCTCCCTACATTACTACCTTCTTAAGTTGACCTAACTTTCTTAGACTGAGGGTGTATTAGGCCTACTTTGCTATGTTGATCAGTTTGTTATAGTCTCTTGGGTCATCAATTTACAGAGATTGTACTGAAAATAATTCACCTAGTACCTGACCTTGAAACTTCAGTCAGTGGAGAAAGAAGGAAAAACAAAACAAAACAGGAAATTGTTATTATAAATGAAAAAGAATTGATATTTAAAATTGGATATTAAAGTCACTGAATTAGATTATTTCCATAATAACAAAAAGTTTTGGCCTGAGAGTTTTTGATTTATGACAACCACCTTTTAAAGTTGTTATTACTGATGAATATATTATGATATATTTAAAAAAAACTGTCACCTGCACAAAAGCTCACATTGGTTAGTATGTATTTCAATTTATAATTGTTATAAAATTATAATTATTAAAATTAATTACGTTTATCTACATATTAACTTTATTGGTTCAGGATCCTTAAACTTAAAATTCAAAATCTGAATCCTCTAAAATCTGAAACTTTTTGAGCTCAAAGTCTCAAAGTAAATGCTCATTGGAGCATTTCAGATTAGTGATGTTCAACTAGTTTAGTATCTAAAATCTAAAAAATTCTGAAATCTGAAACACTTTGGTCTCAAACATTTTAGGTAAGAGAAACTCAACCTCTGAGAACTGCAAATTCCATGATAACAGAGACTATATCTATCACTGATATTAAAGCACTTATAACAGCCTCTAGTTTAGAGTCACTTTTATCTTTGAGGTGTACATTCTAGTGCTGGTAAATATTACCTAAAAGGAATACAATCTTAATACAAATACACTGCTTTATTTGAATCCACTGTCAGTTTGAACATCTAAGCATTAAGTAGGGAAAAACTTTTTTTTTTTTTTTTTTGGAGAGACAGAGTTTCACTTTATTGCCCATGGTACAGTGCCGTGGTGTCACACAGGCTCACAGCAACCTCCAACTCCTGGGCTTAGGCAATTCCCTTGCCTCAGGCTCCTGAGTAGCTGAGACTACAGGCACTCGCCACAACAGCCAGCTATTTTTTTGTTGCAGTTTGGCCATGGCTGGGTTTGAACCCGCCACTCTCGGTAGCCCTGCCCACCGAGCCACAGGCGCCACCCAGGAATAACTATTAAGACAAATCACTTGCTCTTTTCAAGTTTTTCAAAAAGCAAATTAAATTAATGAATATTAACATTTTTTATTTTTTAGAATTTTACTTCGGTGAATTGGGAAGTAACAGTGATTTTTTTTATTGTATCTGACATCCTCTTTGTAACTAAAATGTAATCACAAAGTTTTAAAAAGTCTCAAGAACTACTATGTATAATTAAATTTAGATTGAAGTACTGTAAAAATTATTTAAGAACTTAGTTTACAATTACGTATTAGTTTTTTATTGTTGGGGATTCATTGAGGGTACGAAAAACCAGGTTATAATGATTGCTTGTGTCAGATAAAGACCCTCCCATAATAGTGTTCTGCCCTCTAAAGGTGTACCACCCTCCATCCTCTCCCTTTTTCAGAACCTAGTATATTATTAAGAAAAAAATACTGTGTCTTAGGTTGGTTGTTCTATAATCCCAAGATTTAGATCTTAATATTCAGTGAATTATTTCTCAGACTTTATAAATGAGTCTAGCTTTTATAGCTGAATTTCAATGAAGCTGAATTATAATTTATTTTGTTTTAATAATTTAAAAGACATGGCTGGGCACAGTGGCTCATGCCTGTAATCCTAGCCCTCTGGGAGGGCGAGGTGGGTGGATTGCCTGAGCTCTCAGGTTCGAGAACAGCCTGAGCCAGAGCAAGACTGTCTCTAAAAACAGTCAGGCATTGTGGCGGGTGCCTATGGTCCCAGCTACTTGGGAGGCTGAGGCAAGAGAATCACTTGAGCCCAAGTGTTTGAGGTTGCTGTGAGCTATGATGCCACAGAGGTCTACCGAGGGTAAGAAAGTGAGACTCTGTCTCAGGGAAAAAAAATTTAAAAAAAGAGATGGATTCAATTTTTCTATTCAAGTCAGTTTTTAAAAATAACTTGTTTTCATTCAGTTGAAATGTAGCTGACCAGCACCCAAACGACATTAACATACATTTCATGTCTCAAATGTTCTTATAATTTAACTGAAGATATTAGACCTTAATTTTTTATTTAATTAATCAATTAATTGATTACTTTTATTATCTATAAGGCTATTTATACCTAAAACTAAACTATAAAGTTTTTGTGAGTTTTCCACACTTGTCCAGATTTAGTATCTAAATCATGTTTATTGTGAATTCACGGGTGTTGTGAATTGCAAAATCACAATGGTGAAACTGGGAAATAGGCCCAGTGACATGCATCAAACATTGCTCACAGAAGTCACCAGCTTTTCCATTTATCAACCTCTGTTGAAGATTCAGTATTGGAATGGGCTGCTTGCATGACAATGAGTGAAGTTACAGTTTGGGGTAAGTTTGGATAAATATGTCCCATTGGTACTACATTAAGTTGAAGTTTTTTAAGTTGTTCCTTGGGGTGTTTAAATTCAATTTCATACTATCGCTGAAGATTGTTGATTACGTAAATAATATTCTCAAATCCCTGCTGAAGCTCTTAAGTTCTCAATTTTCTTGACTGTATCTTTGTTATCCGATATTGTAGGGCATTCAAATCTGGGTCTTTTTTGAAGATCATGTAATTTAATAGTTAATTCAGTACTCTTCATTCTTCAGTTTCCGTGTCTCTAATTCACCTGGTATTGGCTCTAGGCCTGGAGGAGTTAGATACTTCAGTTTTGATTGAGTGTTGCTGGAGTGGAGTGCAGTGTGCATGAGATGGCTGCTTTTGGGCTTGTGGGAAGTGTGCTGGACATGACGGTTATGTTGTCTTAAAAATTCAGTTTTCCAGTCAGATTCCATCCCGGAGCGGACATTGTTTTTGTGAGAGAGTGTGGCAGCTATAGCTTAACATACATATGCTGACAGGCTGTGTAACTCCACAATGGCCCATTGTTTGCTATGAAGGCTTCCAGCTTCAGTTTCTTTCTTGAAGGCTTTGAGTTTTGATTCACATATTACACCGGTATAGGTTTACTCTGGCAGTAATTTTTCATAGTGGCAGATGTCTCAGATGCATGACGTAGTGCTGCTGATGTTAAGTATGGAAAGGCTGAGGTGGCTATCTTCATGGTATCCAGATGACATGTTATTTTTGCATAAGAAAAACACAATGAATCTACATCTTTCTTAAGTATCTTATATGCCTCTCTGAATTTTTGGATTTCATCAGTAACACCTGGAATTAATATTAAAGCTGAATCAAATTCTCCAAGAAACTTGTTAATTGCAGTTAACGATGTCATCTGTGCCTCTCTGGCTACCAGGTGTAGTTGATTCATTAATGCATGGTCATCTCCAGCAGGTCTAGCAGAAAGGAGATGAATTAACATTTTGTGGCACCAATCAGAGCTCAGTATGTGTGAAACATACTCCGGTATGGGCAGAGGTGCAGAGGCACATGTGTTATGGTATACTTCACAGTAGTCATGAGCACACTGTAGTTGCTCTCTGTGGCATATGTATAGGAGCTGTCCCGTGCATTGCGGTACAGGGCTACCATATTATGCAAGTACCATGATAAAGACCAAGATGATGGGGTCTGTCACGGGACTTGAGTTGTGCATTGGTTTGTGCAAATCCCATTGCAAGCCATGGAACACCTGTCCCGTAATTCCTCTTCGGGCACTCGGCCACTGGGAAAAATTTCCTGAATACTGATATCACACTGCAGATAATAGTCGTGCACCTATTCTGTGGTGAATGTTGGCGCTGAGCTTCAGAGGGTCAGCAAAGTAAGAAGGTGACCAGCTGCATGCCCTATTACCTCACGAGGAATCTCCAAGGCACCTGACACATAGGGCATGTGGTTTTTCAATCTATTAGTCAGGCTCCGGACTTCAATTTGTTAAATGATAAAATTAATATCAGTTATTTTTGACATGTCCAAAAACAATGATACACAAATGTAACATTCTCAAGACTTTGCTGAGAAGGTTGTACCATGTAATGTAAAATAGAGTGCACTGCCCCCATCAAGAATTGTTTGAGATCACTTCTAGTCAAATAAAATTATAACATTCATAAAATTGATAGAAAAAATTGGAATTGAGGAAGACAGCTATACAAGTCCTTAAATTTGCTGACAGAGAAAGAGCCACAATTTGAAAAATTAACTGTCAGACCCCTACAACAAACTTATAGTATATAGCTTGATAGCTATTATGATGTCTTATGAATTTTAGGAAGGAATGTTACTGTTAATGTTTTGATAGCAATATTGAATCTATCACATAGAGAACTTGAAAGCAGAAATGGCTAACTTAACCAGGGAAGGGACATTCTAGAAGAAAGCAGTCACAGTATTAATTAAGTTTGCTAGTTAATTTATCACATATACAAAGATGTGAGCAGCAAATAAGTATCTAATCTTTCTCTCCATCCCAATTCAGGGATATTAGCGATCATAAAAAATAAAGACTAAGAAACTCTTTCCCTCTTCCAAAGGTTGGCATTAAAACTTTCTTTCTAATAAATTTAGATTTATTTCCAAATATTAGGCAGCAACATTCCCAAGTTAAATATATCTGAAAAAAGTTGGAATGATACTAGAGCAGGGAACTTCCCCTGCTTGGACAAGGTTAAAAAAAAAAAAAAAAAAAAAAAAAAGAATCCCTTTGGTGTATTTAGTATTTAGTTAATCCTGCTATTTTTGGGCCAAAAATACATTCATCCTCAGTATAAACAAATAACTTTACATCTATACTGACAAGTATGCTCAAAGATAACAAGCCTGCAACAAAGAAACAGCAGCTACAGAAAGTGATACCTTTGGCTGTGATGGAGAAGTAAGACATTTTGCATGAAATCTTTATTGTCCTACTATTGAATCTAATTCGACAACTTCTGCAGTAACGGTGGTAACTATCTTATATTCCATTCATTTTTCATAGTATTATCTTGCATGCAATCCAACCTTGATAAACAGTGAGAATATGTGTATTGGTTAGTTTTCCCAGATTTTCATGGTAGAGCAGGTGGAATAAGGTGCCAAGAAACTGTACTTACTTTTGGTGTCGGGCAGGAAGCTGTGGAGAGGCGAGATGTAGCCTGAGCACGAGGAGATTCTGAAGGAGTAGTGCTGAGGGAGGCTGTGTCTCGTGGGAGCACCTGAACACCACGAGAAATGATGGAGTCTGGAATCTGAACAAGGGGAACAGCTATGATTTAATATACTGAAAAGGCCAACAACACCTAAAATAAATACTCACGTTGAACTTTTTTTTTTGGCATTCTTTGTTGCTCAGCTCTCACAGTCACTTCCTGTTATGTATAAATGCATCCAGCAATTTGAGATAGGATAGAAATTTTCAGATTTAAAATATTTTCCCTGGTAAATAATCTCTCATAAAGCTTTTTAGCATTGTTGTTAGGAGTAAAGTATTTGTCATTCATATACTTTCTCTGTCATTTAATAGTTAGAAATCTTGAGCAAGTTATTTAATTCCTAGATATTTTCCATTTCCTTTTTAGATTTGTTCTCCAACATTTTTCACCCTCTCTATTCCAAGCTGACCTGTATGGACACCATTTAACAAAGTGCTTTGTGTTCTCTGGCTTCTAGTTGAGTTCAGCCAGTAAAAGACGCTGGCACAGTGTGGTGGCATAGAGTAAGGCCTGCTATTTATTGCCCTGGCTCCTGCTCTACCAGGTCACTGTAGGCTGGCTGTGTCCCAGATCACAACTCTTGTCAGACTGTTATTCTCGCGTATAGGTCCTAATTGTACTCTTTCCCTTTGCCCTATTATGTAGGACCAGAAGTCTTAATGGCTCCCACTGGTACTAGTAGTCCCAGGGCACTCTACGTTGTTTTAATGCTGCCCAAACCTTTGTAAATACTTTTGGCCCTCATGAACTCTCCTCAATTACTTGTTTATGACATTTTCTGGGACCCTGATGGATATAGCTTTTGAATAATTATTTCTTTTACCTGAAAAATAAGGATAATTATAGTATCTACTTCACTGGATTACTGAGAGGGTTAAGATAATGTATGTAAGTTATTTAGAACGCCCAAGTAGTAAATATTTAATGAATGTTGGCCATTGTTAATATTATTGTATTATACCTATCAACATAGTAGAGATTGATGTAACTTGAGTATCACTTCTCTAAAACTATACCAACATAAAAAATGCAGATTATTTTAATATTATTAATATTCATGTTGATTATGAAATTTATTATTTTAGGCTATGCATAATTTAGTTCATGTTCTGGCCTGTAGGGGACCTTGAACACTTTCAAGTTTTGTGTATAAGACTTGTAACATATATGATAAAAGAACAAGCAATTAACATTCAATCAAACAAATATCACTTACTATGTGAAAAGAAGAAAGAAACAACCAGACTTCATGACTACTATTTATCATTTCTTTCTCACAAAGGAAATAACACTATTTCCATAGAAGCACCTTTATTCACTTTGTACATCAATATTCTCAATACCAATGGTATTGAGACCATTTCAGTGGCTGACATTTTATGATTTATGAGCAATATAGCTATAACTAGGATGAAAAGCAATGGCAATTCTTAGAAGAAATATAACTCTATTTGCTGGTATATTAGAGTACCGAACTGTGATATTTTCAAGAAATAGAGACTGTTTGAATTTGAAGAGCTACCTATTATCTAATAAAAATAGGTGATATATTGGAAAGAAGAAGATCAAATGCCCCATCATACCTCATATGATACGATGTATTTCTCATTCACAGAAATAACCATACATACATGACATTTGTATGTGTGATTGTTTGATCAATGTCTATCTTGCATACTATTAATAAAATGCATTGTCATGGTGTGATTATATTTTTGCTACTATTATATGAGCAGTATCTAATGAAGCAACTGCACAAAGTAATGTCTCTTTGTGTGTGCATGTATATATGTGGAGATTTATAAACGTAAGTGCATAAACATATTCTATATCTGTGTGCATTATATATAAGTATGTAAATAAAACAGGTTATTCAAAGGCAAAGATAAGCTTAAATCTTGGGGGTATGTAGTTTTTGGGCTATTTACACTTTTTGGACAGTTGGAAACTATCAGACAAGCTATATGAGTCTGTAATTCAGAAAAAAATTAAGGATTGGACATATAATTTGAGAATTGTCAATGGAGGTAGTAATTTCACAAATTCAAATGTTTTGCCCAAGGAAGAGTATTTGAAATATCTAAAGACAATAGTTGAAAATTTTAGATAATACCCATATTAAGGGGTTATCAGAAGAAAAGGAACTGGGCAAAGAAAGAGAAGACCTGTAAATGGGGTAACTAACATGTAATATTTCCCTGAAAAATTTGGATCTATATTTATTATCAGTGACTAAATAACATGTCTTTTCCAATGTCAAAAACATTCTAGTTTAGAAGATAAATTTTCTGGTGTCCTATACCTAAAAAATCACTAGAGATGAAAAGAGAAAAAATAAGATGGGTGAGTATCAAGGAATGAAGAAAAGAATAGTTTCAAGGAGCTGTTATAAAAATATCAAATACAGCAGAGAAGAGGAATAAGGAGAGAGCTGAAAAGAACCCATTACGTACAGTTACTAAGGAAGTGACTAGTAAAGTAAATGGACAAGCTATGAAGTGAAGGACCAAGTAGAGATGATAAATCAGGGTAAACTGTGAAAATAAAAGGTAGACATGACATATAAAAAGGCAGACATCATTATAACAGTAGAGGAATGGTGAAATTCTAGGAAAAAAATGTATTGATGAATGAGCATGAAAGATAAAGCAAAGGAATTTTTAATTACCATCGTGGATCCAGTTAATATTGGCAAGGATAAATTTACAATTTCATTATGTAGCCTGGAAATAAATCTCCCCGTCTGAAAAAAGAAACCTATGCTAGACAAAGACAAATTACTTCTCAGATATATCTGTTAAAGTTACAGAAACAGAGGAGACCCTAAAGACAAAGACCATAAGGAAAGGATATGCCAAGACAGACACTAGAAAGGGGTATGAAATATACACTGAAGGAGAAGATGGTGGCGGCCAACAGTTATGTGAGAGAGCACTACTTCACCACATCATGAACACAGAACATGATTACCAGGGATCAAAAAAGGAGGCAGTCAATATAGAATATTCTGCTGACAGAAATTTATATTGTTTCAATTTGAGGACATTATGAATATTCTTGTTCATGAACCATGATGTCCAAGGGCATACATTTTGGGAGATACATACTCAGGAATAGCATTGCTGATTATAAGGTATAAATACTTTCTTTTATGTATTTCTAACCTGCTTAAGCCAATTTATTTGTCTATCAACAGAGAAGTGTAACAGTTTCTCTTATTCTCCAACTTAGTTCTATCTAGTATGGTCAGTATTGTTAAGTTTTAAAAATCTGGTCAGTGTCCAACAATTGAATTGTGGTTTTAATTTCCTTTCTCTGACTGTTGATTTTTTTGATTTTTTGAGACAGAGTTTCATTCTGTTGCCCCTGGCTAGAGTGCTATGGCATTAGCCTACCTCAGAGCAACCTCAAACTCCTGGGCTCAAGTGATCTTCCTGCCTCAGACTCGCAAGTAGTTGGGATTATAGGCACCTCCCACAAGGCCTGGCTAATTTTTCAATGTTTAGTAGACATGGGGATCTTGCTCTTGCTCAGGCTCGTCTCAAACTCCTGAGCTCAAGGGACTGTCCCACCTCAGTTTCCCAGAGTACTAGGATTACAGGTGTGACCCACTGCCTACTTGATTGTTAAAAAAAAACTATAAACCAATTAAACAGCCACATAGAAAATCTCCAATAACAGCAAAATATATGTTTTTCTCAAATGAACATGAACATTCTCCAGGTTATACCACATATTAGACCATAAAATAAAGTCTCACTAAATTAAAAAAGATTAAAATCTTACAATGTACCTTCTCTAACCATAATGGAAGGAAATTGAAAATTAATAACAGAAAGAAATTTGGGAAATTTACAAATACACAAAAATTAAACACATTATTTATTTATTTATTTTAATTGTTGGGGATTCAATGAGGGTACAAGGTACCAGGTTACACTGATTGCATCTGTTAGGTAAAGTCCCTCTTATAATTGTGTCCTGCCCCCATAAACACATTCTTAAACAACCAATGAGTTAAGAAATCACAAGGGAAATTAGAAGATAATTTGAGATGAATGAAAACATAACATACCAAAACTCACAGGATGCAGAAAAGCAATGCCAAGGAGGAAATGTTTAGCTGTAAACATCTACTTTAAAAAAGAAGAAAGATTTTAAATCAATATCCTAATCCTTTACCTTAAGAAATGAAAATAAAATTCAAACTAAATCCAAAGGAAACAGAAGAAAGTAATAATGATTAGAGTGAAGATAAATGAATAGAGAATAGAAAAAAATAAAAGAATCAGCAAAATTGAAGTTGGTTCTTCAATTAGACCAATAAAATTGAGAAATCTTTAAGTACATTGACCAAGAAAAAAGAGAGATGATTCAAATTATTAAAGTCAGGAATGAAACTAGAGATGTTATTACTCATCTTACAGAAATAAACATGATTACAAGAGAATACTACCAACAACTGTATGTTAACAAATTGGAAACCTACATGAAATAAACCAATTTTTAGAAACAGAGAAACTCCCAAAACTCCCCCAATTGACTTACGAAGAAATAGAAAACCTGACTAGAAGCACAAGTTCTAATATGGTAGTTTCACTAGGAATTCTATGAAATGTTTAAAGAAGAATGAACAAATATCCCCCATCTTTTTCATGTAACACAAGATGAGGGAACATTTCCTAATTCATTTTTTGGGGCCAGTATTAAGCTCACACAAAGACAAAGACAGCACAGAAAAAGATAATTATAGACTAATACCCTTTATGAACACAGACATAAAAATTCTTAACAAAATACTAGGAAATAAAATTAAAAAGCATATTGGAAGGATTATATACCAAGACCAAGTGATAATTATTCCAGATGTGGAAGAATGGCTCAGTATAACTAAGCAATGTAATACACCACATTAATGAAATGAAAAAAAAGTCATAAATGATCATCTCAATTAATGTACAAAAAATATTAGATAAAATATCCTTTCATGACAAAAACACTCAGAAAACTAGGAATAGAAGGCAAATTCCTTAACTTGATAAAGACATCTATGAAAAACCCACAGCTAAAATCCTTACTAATAAAACACTGAAAACTTACAGTTTCATCTTACATTTCCCCTAACATCAGGAAGAAAAATGTCTGCTTGTTCCACTTCTTCTCAACATTTTACTGGAATTTCCAGCCAGGGAAATTATGCAATTAAAGGAAATAAAGGCATCCAAATTGGGAAGGAGAAAGTAAAACTATCTCTGTTCATAGACCACAATGATTTGTATATATACGTACAATTCTAAAGAATTCACAAAAGGAACTATTAGCACTAACAAATTCAGCAAAGTTGTAGGATACATGAATACACATTAATTCAGTTGTATTTCTATAAATCAATATTGAACAATTCAAAAAGAAAATTAAGGAAACAATTCCCTTTACATGGGAGAGACTGTTACAAAAAATAAGTGGTCAATACACTTAACAAGGGGGAATGAGCACAATGTCATGTACATAGTCGACACTAATGGGACACAGAAACAGCCATTAACTTTGAGAATTACAAACAGTTTTTGAAACAGCATGAAACAATGCATTAATTCAGAGAAATACTTTTAAATAGAAAGGTCAGATGGTTTGTCATAGTAAAATGCACACAAATTTCATGGACGTCCTGTAAAACGGAGTTAGTAAGGGAGAGATGAACCAAAGGTTTGCGAAGGAATAGTGAGGATCTACTTGGAGCAGTGGTTCTCAACCTTCCTAATGCCTCCTAATGCCACGACCCTTTACTACAGTGTTTCATGTTGTGGTAACCCCCAACCATAAAATTATTTATGCTGTTACTTCATAACTGTAATTTGGTACTGTTATGAATCATAAAGTAAATATCTGATATGCTGATGTATTTTTATTGTTACAAAGGGGTCACGACCCACAGGTTGAGAATCACTTACGTAGAGTAAGCAGAATTTATAGTGGCTTAAGTCAGCACAAATGAGGAGGAAAAATGCCACATCATTTCTAAAAGAAATGATGTTTTTACTTTTAGAGAACTAATCTGTGTTCCTATTATCTTATGCAACTTATTGCATGCAAAAAACAATTTGTCCCACTTGATCTCAAACCTCTTCAGATATGCAATGTAATTTCGACTGTGAATTATTAGACAATAGAATTTTCCTCATTAAGGGAAACTGTAATGGGAACACAGAACTTTCTTAGGAACTGTGCTGATTCTCTGTGTTGTTTTTTCCTGTCTTAAAGATAAAAATGACTGATGGGGCAGACACTTTTAAAAAAAGAACTGGATAGTTGTATTATAAAAATCAAAATATATAGCCAAAGTATTGCTTACCCATTTGAAAGCTATGTCTTTGTTGGTGTAAATACTCACAAACTAATAAAAATTTATATTTGATGACAAGGAAATAAACGAGCACGTATTTCCTCTTCTAATCATTTTTGCCACTTAAAACTTTGTTTTGGAAAAAGTGTTTACACTTACAAAAAAGTTGCTAGGCTATAAAAAAGAAGCTATTACTTGGATTTCATTTTAGGTAGCTAGTGAGAAAATTTACAATAATTGGAGAAGGTCTCTCGTAAGTAGCCAGGTACAAAGGAGTACAGCTTCAATAGCCACAATTTGTCATTTCTCTATGGTAAAGAATTTTGGAGTTCTTGCCCAGCTTGGGGGCCAATTCAAACATGTGTACCCTCCTGTAGCAACTTCTCTGTTTAGAAATTGTTAAGGTAGGTTTTATTTTCCAAAAATCCTATTAGATATTCAAATGTGTGATAAAGGATCTGACCTCATAATAAAGATTACATGAGGTTATTGCAGAAAATATGCATCAGGTATCTTCTCAAATCTTCAACCACTAACCCCTCAGAGGCTATAATTAAATGCTATGAAATTTTATTAGAGAACAAAACTGTCAAACCAATGTATCTTGAGTTCAGTAAGGTATTTGCAAAGTCTCATAAAAGCTTTGTGAAAAAACCTTGTAAATAAAATCTCAAAGGTTGAATTAATGTTGGTGAAGATAACAACTCTCTAATGTTTATTTTGATCCACATCCTGTGTTAAGTGTTTTTATATATATTTTTTATTTGATACTCATCACCTACTCATGAAGTAATAATGGGGTTAACAACATTATTATTCCCACTTTAAAGAGAAGATTGGGGCTTAGAAAGGGGGCAATTCACCTAAAGTCACAGAACTGATCATTGATAGAAATGAAGCTATCTGATGCCAAAGCTTATGTTGATAAGTATAGCACAATGGATAGTGCTGCACAGAGCTGAAGGTCTATGTATTTTATTTTAATCCATTGTCCTATTTATTTTATTGATAATAACAGTAAACTTTGTGAAAAACCTATAAACACATTTATTAGCCCAAAATAAAAATTACTACTAATTATGCATCCATTAATAGTTAGTATACAATATTACACAAAGTTCAATGCCAGGAAAAAACAAATGGCATCTATTTATTTAGTAGCAACTAGAGCAATGATATAAAAATTTCTTGTTGGCTCATGCCTGTAATCCTAGCACTCTGGGAGGCGGGGGGTGGGTGGATCCCTTGAGCTTAGGAGTTCAAGACCAGCCTAAGCCAGAGAGAACTCCCATCTGTAAAAAAATAGCCAAGCACCATTGAGGCAGGTGCTTATAGTCCCAGCTACTTGGGAGAGGCTGAGGCAACAGGAGCCTAAGAGTTTGAGGTTGCTCTGAGCTGTGACACCAGGCCACTCTACTGAGGGTGAACAAAGTAAGAATTTGTCCAAAAAAAAAAAAAAAAAATTCTTGGCTTTTCTAATTCAAATTTTGAGAAAATAAAACAATCATTTATTCTTTTTTTTTTTTTTTAATTAAATCATAGCTGTGTAAATTATTTGGGTACAATGTGCTGGTTTTATATACCATTTGAAATATTTTCATCAAACTGATTAATATAAGCCTTCATGCCATTTCCTTAGTTATTGTCTTAAGACGTTTATATTCTACATTTAGTAATTTAACATGTACCCTTGTGAAATGCACCGCAGATGTGGTACCACCAATTACCCACTCTTTCCCCTTTTTCTTGGGCTAAAGTTGGGTTATAGCTTTCACATAAAAGCTATAAATTGGTTTCATAGTAGGGCTGAGTACATTGAATATTTTTGTTTCCATTCTTGAGATACTTTGCTAAGAAGAATATGTTCCAGCTCCATCCATACAAACATGAAAGAGGTAAAGTCTCCATCTTATTAAGGCTGCATAATATTCCATGGTGTACATGCACCACAATTTATTAATCCATTCATGGGTGGATGGGCATTTGGGCTTCTTCCATGACTTAGCAATTATGAACTGGGCTGCAATAAACATTCTGGTGCAAATATCTTTGTTATAAAGTGATTTTTGGTCTTCTGCATATATACCTCGTAGAAGAATTGAAGGTCTATTTTTAGATCCCTAGATTTAAAAGGGGGAGGAATGGCAGGTCTATATTTAAATCCCTAAGTGATCTCCAAACATCTTTCCAGAAGGAATGTATTAGTTTGCATTCCCACCAGCAGTGCAGAAGTGTTCCCTTTTCTTCACACCCACACCAACATCTCTGCTTTTGGAATTTTGTGATGTGGGCTAATCTTACTGGAGTTAGATGATATCTCAAAGTAGTTTTGATTTGCATTTCTCTGATGATTAAGGATGATGAGCATTTTTTCATGTGTCCATAGGCCGTGAGCTTGTCCTCTTCAGAGAAGTTTCTCTTCACGTCACTTGTCCACTCTGAGATGGGATCAACTTGTTCTTTTCTTGCTAATACATTTGAGTTCTCTGTGGATTCTGGTTATTTTTTATTACATCATAGCTGTGTGCATTATGCAATCATGGGGTACAATGTGTTGGTTTCATATACAATTTGAAATGTTTTCATCAAACTGGTGAACATAGCCTTCATGGCATTTTCTTACTATGTTAAGAGATTTATATTCTACACCTAGTAAATTTCACATGTACACTTGTATGATGCACCATAGGGTGTTGTCCCACCAATTACTCTTCCTCCACCCACCCTCCCTTTCCTTCCTCTCCCCTTCTTGGGCTATAACTGGGTTATAGCTTTCTTATGAAATTGGTTTCTTAGTAAGACTGAGTACATTGGATACTTCTTCTTCCATTCTTGAGGTACTTTGCTAAGAAGAGTATGTTCCAACTCCATCCATGTAAACATGTAAGACAGGGGTCCTCAAACTTTTTAAACAGGGGGCCAGTTCACTGTCCTTTAGACCACTGGAGGACCGGACTATAGTTTAAAAAAAACAACTATGAACTAATTCCTATGCACACTGCACATATCTTATTTTGAAGTTAAAAAAACAAAACAGGAACAAATACAAGATTTAAAATGAAGAACAAGTAAAGTTAAATCAACAAACTTACCAGTATTTCAATGGGAACTATGGGCCTGCTTTTGGCTAATGAGATGGTCAATGTCTGGTTCCATATTTGTCACTGCTAGTGGTAACAAGTGATGCAAGTGTGCATCAGTTAGTCCCAAGACTGAGAGGAGGAGTTGAGAGACAGAGAGAAGGAGGAGAGTTAGAGAGTGCAGCGCACATTCTACACATGTGCACTGAGAGCCTGGGAAAAGTCTCCTGCTAAGCAGGACAGGCAGCAGTGGCAAAAACACAGCGGGCCACATAAATGTCCTCAGCAGGCCGCATATGGCCCACGGGCTGTAGTTTGAGGACCCCTGATGTAAGAGGTAAAGTCTCCATCTTTCTTTAATGCTGCATAATATTCCATGGTGTACATATACCACAATTTATTGATCCATTCATGGGTCGATGGGCACTTGGGCTTCTTCCATGACTCAGCAATTATGAATTGGGCTGCAATAAACATTCTGGTACACATATTTTTGTTATAGTATGATTTTTGGTTTTCTGGATATATACCTAGTACAGGAATTGTAGGATTGAATGGCAGGTCTAGTTTTAGATCTCTAAGTGTTCTCCAAATGTCCTTCTAAAAGGAATGTATTAAGTTTGCATTCCCACCAGCAATGTAGCAGTGTTCCCTTTTCTCCACATCCATGCTAACATCTCTGGTTTGGGGATTTTGTGATATGGGCTAATCTTACTGGAGTTAGTTGATATCTCAAAGTGGTTTTGATTTGCATTTCTCTGATGATTAAGGATGATGAGCATTTTTTCATGTGTCTGTAGGCCATGTGCCTGTCTTCTTGTTGGGTCTTTTCCTGGTTTGGGGATCAAGGTGGTGTTTGCTTCATAGAATGTGCTGGGTAGTATACCTTCTTTTGAATAAATATTCCTTATTTTGAAAAATGTTAAGTAATGTAGGTACTAGTTCCTCTTTAAAGGTTTGGTAGAATTCTGATGTGAAGCCATCTGGTCTTGGGCTTTTCTTCGTAGGAAGATTTTGTATAGTTGATGCTATTTCAGCACTTGGTATAGGCCTGTTCAACATTTCCTCTTCATTGCGACTAAGTCTAGGAAGGTGGCATTCTTCTAAGTATTGGTCTAGTTCCTTCACATTTTCATATTTCTGAGAATAGAATTTCTTGTAATATTCATTAAGGATTTTTTGAATTTCTGAGTAGGCTGTTGTTATTTTGTCTTTGCTATTTTTGATTGATGAAATCAGTGATTTTACACTTTTATTCCTGGGTAGGTTAGCCAAAGGTTTATCTATTTTATTGAGTTTTTCAAAAAGCCAACTTCTTCATTCACTGATCTGTTTTATACTCCTTTTGGTTTCAATTTCATTTAATTCTGCTCTAATTTGGTTATTTCTTTTTATCTGCTGGGTTTGGGGTTAGAATGTTCTTCCTTTTCCAGTTGCTTGAGATATCCCATTAAAGTGTTAACTTCCTCTCTTTCTGTTTTCATGAGGAAGGCTTGCAATGCTATAAATTTGCCTTTTAGGACTGCCGTTGTGGTATCCCAGAGGGTTTGGTAATTCATGTCTTCATTATCATTTTGTTCCAAAAATTTGGTAATTTTCTTCTTAATCTCGTCTATGACCCAGCTATTGTTCAGCATAAGGTTATTTAGTTTCCATATTTTTGTATGATTATGTAGATTCCTGTTGTTCCGGAGTTCCACTTTTATTCCATGATGGTCCAAGAAGACACAAGGAATAATTTCTATTCTTTTAAATTTGTCAAGGTTAGACTTGTGACATAAGATGTGATCAATTTTGGAGGATGTTCCATGGGCTGATGAGAAGAATGTGTATTCAATTCTGTTAGGATGAAATGTTCTGAGGACGTCTGTTAAATCCAAATGTCGAGTGGTTAAGTTCACGTCTAAAATTTCTTTGTTTAGTTTCTTATTTGAGGATCTATCCAACACTGCCAAAGTAGTATTAAAATTAAAATCTCTGACTATTATGGAGTTGGAGGAAATCAAGTTGCTCAAGTATATTAGAGTCTCTCTTATAAATTAAGGTGTATTTTGGCCGGGTGCATAAATGTTAATAATTGAAATCTCATCATGTTGGGTATTACCCTTAACAAATATGAAGTGACTATTCTTATCCTTCCTTTCTTTTGTTGGTTTAAAGCCTATTGTATGTTTTGAACCATGGAACTGCAAAGGACAGTTCTGTAGATAATGATTAAATTTTACATACGTTTGTAAATTCATTTCAGCATTTTTCCAATGCCTATATACTTGTGGTTTTTGAAATTTTTTGTGAACCCACTGTAACATCTTACTGGCTCCTTCATTAATTAATGAGTAACATAGAATCTTTGACATGTATTCATTTGTCCTTATAATAAAGTTAGGGTATTTAAAAAAAATTATTCCTCAATGATTTTAGAGAATATCCTGAGATGCCCAATGGATTCATCTAACAGAAATAGGTAAATTGCACTGCCAGAGAAGTAGACGCTTCTACAACCCTTCCTTAAGCCCACATGTGTCTTTTCTTGACAACCAATGGTGAATCCCGAACACCAATAAAACTGTATTTTCATTACTGTCTGTCCTCCATTGATTTGTGCTTTGCCTTTGTTTCTACTTTGTGCATGGCTGGTGAATTATTCTTCCCTAGTGACAGCAAAATCTGAGAATTTGATTTTATGGTTTGACCATCTGGTGATTTCTGTAAATGAAGTCTTTTACAGAAATGTTGGGTAATAAATGACAGAGAATCCTGTTTGTAGTCCTTTTTATTTGTCTATTTGTCCATTTGGAGCTCTAATCAATTAAGAATTTGGTGGCTCTGTAAAAGGGAACAGCACTTTGATTTTCTCCTTTTCTTTAATTGTTGAGTTTTTGTGTTCTATGTTTACTTTGAAGCCAGGGCTGACATTGCAGAATTAAAACTATGAGATATTCTCTGTATCTATTTGTCTATAATTCAGGAAGACCTTTACTTATTGTGTGTGTGTGGAATGTTTTCCAATATCTGAAATATTTTAGTTAAACCATATTGTTTGTTAAACTAAAGAAGCTGTGTTCTGACTGGCTTACAGAGACAAATAAATGCTTGTACAAGTCATTTATTCCTAAAATTCCTTCAAATAAGGAAATTAAAGTTCTAACACTTAAAATAAGCTAGACTTAAAAAAATCTTAGTAGAAATTAACTCATAAATGTTTTAAGAACTCAGATTCACATAATTAAGATAAATCTTTGGCAAATAAGACAGCTTCATAATGCTGGTATAAAAATACTGCATATTTTAAAAATTTATCAGTGTTAAATACAAGTATAAATCTTATTCATGAATTGTTTTTCTACATGCATGCAGATTTACTAAATAAAAAAATTAATACTCCAACATAATGCTTAGAATTATGAAAAAAATATCTGTTTGGGGCAAGTGAGATGGCTCATGCCTGTAATTCTAATACTCTGGGAAGCTGAAGTGGGTGGATTGCTTGCGCTCAGGAGTTTGAGACCAGCCTGAGCCAGAGCAAAAGCCTGTCTCTAAAAACCCTGGGCAAGTATCCAATGTACTCGGTACTATTATGAAACCAATTTATACTCACCTACACTTTCATATGTAAGATAAAACACAACTATAACCCAAGATGAAGGAAAGAAGAGGAGGGGGAAGAAAGAGGAGAGGGAAGGTGGTTGGAGGGAGGGTGAACAGTGGGATCACACCTATGGTGCATAATGCACCAGATTTTTATTATCAAATCTATTAAGTGTAGAGTATAATTGTCTTAACACAATAATTAAGTGAAGACTATGTTAACCAGTTTGATGTAAGCTTTCCAAAAATGTATATGAAATCAGCACATTGTACCTCATAAATGCATTAATGTATACAGTTATGATTTATTAATAATAATAATAATAACAAGCCTGGGCATTGTGGTGGACACCTGTAGGTCCAGCTACTTGGGAGGCTGAGGCAATAGGATCACTTTAGCCCAAGAGTTTGAGGTTGCTGTGAGCTATGACAACACAGTGAGACTGTCTCAAAAAAAGAAAAAAGGCTAAAATATTTGTTTGAATAAATTAAATCATTACTCTGAGAAACTTTATTTCAACAGTATGTTTTTAATGTCTGCTTAAAGGTAAGTTTCATGATCATTAGGTAACTTAATCTTTAGACTGATATTAAATTGAGGTAATTAATGGATAATCATTAGAGGCCTAGATAATTTCTGAATATGATTAAATTAAACATAACTAACCACAATTAAATTTTTTTCTTGTGGATATATATATATATATGTAAAATTTACCATCTTAATCATTTGTAAGTATATAATAATTCAGTGGCATTAAGTATATTCCCAATATTGTGCAAACACGACTATTTCCAGAACTTTTTCATCATCCCAAACAGAAACTCTGTACCCATAACAAAAACTCCCCAGTTAACTTCTATCCTATTTCCTGTCTCTGTGAATTTGACTATTCTAGGTACCCCCACGTAACTGAAAACACAATATTTGTCCTTTTGTGTCTGGTTTACTTCACTCATCATCATGTTTTCAAGGTTCATCCATGTTGTAACATTAATCAGAATTTCTTTTATATTTATGGCTTTTTTTTATTTCATTTTATATCTATATATATCTATATCTAAACACACACACACACACACACACACACACACACCATTTTACCTATTATTCTTTCAATGGATATTTGGGCTGCTTTCATTTTTTGGCTATTATGGATAATGCTGCTATCAATATTGGCGTACTATATCCTGCTTTCAATTCTTTTGGGAATATACCTGGAAGGGAAACTGCTGGATCTTTAAGTTTTTGAGGAACCATCAAACTTTTCCACAGTGGTAGCATCACTTTACCTTCCCTACAGCAACATAGGAGAGTTCCAATTTCTCTACATCCTAATACTTACATTTTTTTTTCGTTTGGATAATAACCATACTAAAAGATGAGATTTTGTTCCCTAATGACTACTAATGTTAAATAACTTGTCATAAGCTTATTAGCTTCTTTAGAGAAATGTCTATTCAAATACTTTTTCCATTTTTGAATTGGTTTTCTTTTTTTTTAAATGAGTTGTAAGAGTTCATGATAAATTCTGAAGATTCTTTACCAGACAAATGATTTTTACAATTGTTTCTGATTCTTGATAATGTCCTTTGATGCACAAAAGTTTCTAATTTTGATCAAAATGCAATTTATCTATTTTTTTCTTTTGATGCCTTGATCACTAATCCCAATTTTGAGTTTCTATACTTTTGCATCTTATTTCTATTTGCTAATAGATGCTGGAGTTTTGTGTCATGTTTACAACATGCTCCTTTTTTGCTACTTTAATATGTAGTAAAAAGACTGTATGTGGTAGCAGAAAATATCATGCATGTACAGGACCTTTGCTAAAATACATGTATGTCAGACAGCTTTTAATTATCAACCCCCAATTTTTCTCTGTGAAACAGAAGTTATTTTCTTTGTTAAAAGCTAATAATTAATATAAGTAGTTGAGACTATAGCAGGAACTATACTGATAGAGAAATACAATTATGTATTTTTGTTTTGTCCTAAGCAATGGTTCTGAAATTTATTTTTTTTTAAATAGTTCATTTTATTAAATAATTTTTAAGTCTGATCATTGCATTGGTTTGTTTGGGGAAACCATTCCTTCCCATTGTCTCAAAACCTGGCACCAGGTGCCTGAACATTCCCTTTTATGTATAACACAGCATGAGAATGAAAGTGGAAGGATAGACCCTTGCATGTTAGAAAAGCAGTGTTAATGTTGCAACACATCTTGGTTTAAGTGGAGCAGCAGGGTTAAGTTGTTTCCGCATATACCCCCTTCCTCACCACATCTCCCTGCCAGTTTCTGTCTGCCTTTTCCATCAATCGATGGAAGGTGCCCTAATACCCAAACAGTTTCCTTTTAACTATGTATGAAAAAGGTAGACAGAAAAAGCACCCAACTCCAACTTTCACCTATGGGATTAAATGGCCTGAAACGGGGTATGTGAACTATGGCTAAAACCAAGTGATGATTTTTAAGGAGGCTCAGACAGAACATGGAGAATAACATCCGAATTCAAATCCAGAAAAAAAGTGCTATTGGAGGAAAATAAAGTCTTAGCCAGTGCTCTGAAAATGCCTGTATGGAGTTGGGAATGACCATCTAGGCAAAATGTCTAAGAACTCTGGACACAATGGGAGCCTCAGCTGATATAGTTTGGGTCTGCTGGGACAGATGTCCTGAGGGCTCCCAGCAAATAGCCTGTCTGGCACACTGCAGCTGTCTGGCTCAATCTGCATTGAGAGTCCTGCAGTTCCATCACAGAGTACTCTCCAAGGTGTTATAGTTGTCCTTAATTAAAGCTCTTCAATTTGAGGAAGTGCTTTGCACATTTACTCTTCTGACGAGAGGGGATGTATGTCACCTCGATGCTGATTAGCGCTGTCGCTAAGAGCTCCCAATTTGTGCTTCGACCACAGTGGCAGGCTCACTCAGGGCCTCCTGATAGCACAGGTATTCATTCTGACCAAAGACCCCTATCTCATAGTGGGCTGTTTCATAGCCATCTCGCAGGGTATCAATGAGGGCTTTGCACACATCCTTGAAGGGAGTACTAGTGTTTTGTAGATCTAGCAGGTAGAAGCGGAAATTCTTGCCCATTAAGGAACGAGGATGCTGGCCAAAAGCATGAAGTGGGATCTCAGAGGCACAAACAGCATCCAGAGCTTCCATCCTGTACAGATAGTTGTAGCAATTTTGATTTCCCTGGTTCTCCCATTGCAGCAGCCTAGCATCATCATTTGCAAGGAGTTGGGGTTCATACTTGACATCCTGAACCCTGGATAGCTGAATATTAATCTTTCAAGTCTTTAGGGGCATTGGGTTCCACAGGAACATGAGGACCCCTTCTAGATTTCATTGCAAAGGGCATGATCTGCTTCTTCACAAAATAAATCGCAGTACAAACACCAGGCTCCCAGGCCATCACCAGCATGACATTCACCTGATTCAGCCAGTTACTGCTGGATGCCATGGCCTTCCTACCTCATGCAGAATGCTCAGATTTATACTGGTACCCTGCCTCCTCAGTCCCAGCTTTGCTGAAGCGATGGTGCCTAGGTTTCCTGGAGCTCCCTGGCCATTTCTTCAAGGGGGAAGACTAAGACAGACCCAACCTGAAAACATGGCACACAGGGGCTACAAAAGGAGCACAATGCCTTCCCTATTCCCCCTGGTGCATGGTTTTCAAACTTTTTGGTCTCTGGACTCCTTTACATACTTAAAACTTATTAAACCTTCAAAGCCTATGTGGATTATAACATTTACTGAATTAAAAATCAAAACACTAAATTATGTACTTAAAAAACAATGATTAACACAGTGCATGTTAATATAAATTACATCATAATATCATTTATTTATTTGTATTTGTATTTTTTATTTATGTATTTATTTTGCAGTTTTTTTGGCTGGGGCTGGGCTTGAACCCACCACCCCTGGTATATGGGGCCAGTGCCCTACTCCTTGAGCCACAGGCACTGCAGTATTTTTAATTTTTAGAGACAAAGACTTGCTCTGTTGCCCAGGCTATATAGTGCAGTGGCATGAGCTTCCCTCACGACAGCCCTGAACTCCTGGGCTAAGGCGATCCACCTGCCTCACTCTCCCAAGTAGTTAAGACTATAGGTACACACCACCATACTCAGGTAATTTTTAATTTTTTTGGTAGAGATGAAGTCTTGCTATGTTCCTAGTCTTGAACTCCTGGCCTCAAGTGATCCACCCAGGTTGGCCTCCCAAAGTGCTGGGATTACAGGTATGAGTTAATGGACCTGACCTATATCCTAATATTATTATGAAGCAATGGTTTTATCTTATGGATCACTTGAGAAAAAACTGCAGTCTGGAAGTGTCAGTTTATTCCAGAATATTTGAAAGAATATTATGAAAAATAAAACATGGAAAGCAAAGTTTATTTCTTTTGATTTATAATACCTGAGCCTGAAAATAAGTTATAAAATGTGTTAAGTTCCTTGCTTATAAGAAAGCTAATTCTTAACAACTATATTAAATATTCAATATTTTTTACCTAAAAAAAGTATTTTCTCCACCCACCCTTTCCCCCTATTATGCTTTCAAAAAATTTGCATTATCATTTTGATTACATAGGCCCCTAAAATTATTTCTCAGGCATCCATGATCTTAATCAAGTATGGAAATTTCCTCTGGTAAGTCATAATTTCATCCTAATTATAAAATAAATTTTAAAAATTTCAAGGTATCTAAAATTATCTTTGGCATTTCCCAGAGGGCCTCTAGAAATCACAAAAATTTGGTATGAATTTCAGCACAGACAAAGAATTGTCATATCAAGAGAAGCCCAACTTTTCCTAGGTTAAATTTATATTGGTAAAATTTTATTAATATAAACATTTAATAAATTGTATGCTTTGTGTAAATTTTCTTAAGAATTGTTATTGATTGCTCTCCCTGCTCATAAGGCTTTTCCAATTTTTAAAAATTGTGGTAAAATACACATAAAAGTTACCATTCTAACCAATTTTTAAGTGTACAGTTTGGTGGTATCATATACCCTTACAACACTGTGCAACCCACACTATCCATGTCCATAACTCTTTTCATTTTGTAAAAGTGAAACTGTACCTATTAAAAAATAACTCCCAATCCTCCTAGTTCCCAGCCCAGTCAACTACTATTTAACTTTAAAAAAAGTAATTTAAATTGACAAATAAAAATGCATATTTTTATCATATGCAGTATGTTTTGAAATATGTATACATTATGGAATGGCTAAATAGAACTAATTAAGATAAGCTTTCCCTCACATTCTAATTTCTATGACTCTGATTTTGACTATTCTAAGTACTTCACGTAAGTGGAATCATAGTATTTGTTGTTTTGTGCCTGCCTTATTTCACTTAGCACAATGTCCTCAAGGTTGATTTATGTTGTTGCAAATGGCAAGATTTCCTTCCTTTCTAAGGCTGAATTAATTAATATCCTATTGTACTAGATTTGCTTGTCCATTTATCTCTTAATGCACACTTGGGTTGCTTCTGCATCTTAGCTATTGTGAATAGTGTTACTATGAAAATGAGTATAAAGTATCTTTTTGGGACTATACTTTCAATTATTTTGGGTATATACTCAGAAATAGAATAGCTGGAGCATATGGTAATTCTATTTTGAATTTGGTGATGAGTCACTATATTGTTTTTGACAACAGCTATATCATTTTACATTCCCACCAACAGTGCCCATGTTATAATTTTCCCAGGCCATTATCAACACTTATTATTTTCTGGGTTTTTTTAGTGACCATCCTAATGGGTGTAATATCCCACTGTGGTTCTGTATTTCTCTGATGATTAGTGACATTGAGCACCTTTACATATACCTGTTAGCAATATGGCTTCTTTTGAGAAACATCTATTCAAATCCTTTGCTCATTTTTCAAAAAGGTTGGTTGTTTTTCTGTTAAGTTTTATAAGTTCTATGTATATTCTGAATATTAATCATTTATCAGATATATGATCTGCAAATACTTTTTTCCATTTTTTGAGATGATTTTATGCTCTGTTGATAGTCTTCTGCTGTACAAAGTTTCTAAATTTTCATGCAGTCTTCTTTTTCTTTGGTTGCCTTTGGTATCACAGCCAAGAAATCATCACCAAATCCAATGTCAGGAAGCTTCTGCCCTATGTTTGCCTCTAAAAGTTGTATTGCTTTAGGTCTTCCATTTAGGTCTTTGATCTATTCTGAGTAATATGAATTAATTAGAGACAAAGTCTCACTTTGTTGCCAGGCTGGAGAATACTGGCAGGATAATAGGTCATTGCAGCCTTTAACTCCTGGGTTCAAGCAATCCTCATAGCTTAGCCTCTTGAGTATGAGTAAAGTTTTGTATATGGTGTTAGATATGTGTTACCTAAATTCTCTTGTATGTGAATATCCAATTTTCCCAGCATCATTTGGTGAAAAGACTGTCTTTTCCCCCAGTAAATGGTCTTGGTGCCCTTGTAAAGAATCATTTGATTATATATGTGAGCATTTTCTCCACATAATGTTTTAACTATAATCAAAATTCTTATGAAGTAGTTATATTTTATCCACCAATAGAGAATTTCACTGTCTTCCATTTTGATATTATTTACTATAGTTAACAATATACTACTAAGACTTTGTCATCTACAGACAGATTTTGATGTTTACTTGAGGTTAGGCTATAAGCTACAAGCCAGAGTTTGTGTATTCAACAAAGAAAGACAGTCTCAAATGCCTCATGGAAAGAACAGTACTTGATACTTCAAACTACTGACTTTCAAAGAATAGACTCATAGGCAGACTTCTAAAATGACACTGCTTAGACAACATTAACAGTAGACTAAGCAAGGATTTCCAAAATTCTTTTCAGCCTAAAAGTAGAAAGTTTCTGAGAGCAGATTGCTAAGCCAAAGCAGAGCTGAATGAGAATTAATTACATAGAACTGAATTAACACAAAACTGAGAAATAAACACAGACGAAACTTTCCTTTGCTGGCTATTTGTTTAGATTATTATTGATGTTAGCGGTTGTAAATGTTCTATTTTCTGGATAAAGGAGGAAACTCTTTTTCTATTTTCCTTAAAGAATTAAAGCTGTGTGTAACCCACACAATTTACTAGATATGTTTTCTTAAACTAAAATGTTTTAATACTTGATTCTTATTGACGTTTTCAAAATTCAGAAACTTACTAAGTCCCCAAACTTTTCTTGACAACATACCATAGTTATATGCATAGATTCAATAAGAATATGTCTTCTTTTTTTAACAGGATGTAAGTGTACAACCAAGGCCTTATCTGGAATATATATTTGAGAACTGTGCTCATCTAATCATATATGACTACATGTTTAAAGCACAACTATTGGCTGTAATCCTGAAGCCAATACCCAAAACGCCCTCCCAGGAAAATGTACCTGCTACTTGAAGTAGATGATCTCAACCTTACATGTGTAATTCAATTTTAGTGATCTGGAAAAGAGAGAAACTTACTCCAAATGATGGGTAGTATGGTTGAAAAATGGTAATGTTTCTTGGGCTTAGTTTCCTAATCTTGGGATGACAAAAATGAAGACTTTTAAAATTTTTTTTCCAGACAGAGTCTCACTCTGCTGCCCAGACTAGAGAGCTGTGGTGTCAGTTTAGCTCATAGCAACCTCGAGCTCCTAGGCTCAAAGGATCATCCTGCCTCAGCTTCCTGAGTAGTGGGACTACAGAGGCCTGCCATAATGCTTGGCTAGATTTTCTACCTTTAGTAGAGACAGGGTATTGTTCTTGCTCAGGCTAGTCTTGAACTCCTGAGGTCAAGGGACCCTCCTGTGTTTGGCCTCCCAGAGTGCTGGAATTAGAGGTGTGACCCATTGAACCTGGCCAAAAAAGTACTTTTAGAAGTAGAATCTGAGATTTCCTATGAAAAATTCTAGGTAGAAATTAATTTTGTGGCCTTAGTATTTATAAAACAAATTCAAGGAGGCTAACTGGTTAATTAACATTCTTGTTGCACCTATGTACACAATCACACTAAATCAAATGAGACCAGCTATGCTTTTGTGATAAAAGATTATCTTTGAGGGCCAGGCATGGTAGCACATGCCTATAATCCCAGCACTTTAGGAAGCTGAGGCAGGAGGATTGCTTGAGTCTAGGAGTTCAAGACAGGGCAACATAGTGAGACCACTTCTCTACAAAAAGTAAGAAAAAAATCAACCAGGTATGGTGATGCATACCTGTAATATCAGCTACTTAGGAAATCGACACAGAGGATCACCGAAGCCCATGAGTGGGAGGTTACATTGAGCTATGATTACACCACTGCCCTCCGGCCTGGGTGACTTAATTGTGTCTCTTGGGTAAAAAAATTATCTTTGTAATTACAATGATTACTAGAATGTCTTGGAAACCCTTCTGCATTATCTGTACTTTTACTTTTCTTTCACTATTTTACAATATTGTAAGTTGTAGAAAACTTATAATAATGCAAGTAATAATTCTTGTCCACAGAAATACAAATACATTTTGCCTTCAGGAGGAGCACAGATTATTGTCCTATGTATACTGACCAAGCTTTGTATCTATTTATGGATTCATTGCATCCTTCATGATTATTGATATGTGCCTATGTCCTGTGAATTCTTGTTTCAAATGGCATAAAAGCTTATTAGCTCTGATTAAGTTAAATGAAATCTTTGACACGGGTTTATATTTGTACAAGTGTTATGACTTTAAAAAAATTATCCTTTAACATACCTCATATGGTACTTTTCAAAGTATTTTCTTTTATTGATTTATCTAAATATTTTCCTTAGTCTGTAGCTGCTTATAGCTTACAGCCTTTTAGCTTTGCTTAGATGAGTAAACTTCCAGAGTAAACACATTTTGTTGTTCACAGTTCTTAGGTTATTCCAAAGACGAAAAATTCCAATTCTCATTTCTGAGGAGTTTGTAACTAGCTAGTCACCTCCCAGAACTTTACCTTTTCTCTTTTTTCTCTTATACTGAGAGAATTTTGTTCTTTTTCTTTTTCTCTTGTACTGCTGTTTTTGTTACAGTAGAGTAGTCAAGAGTGCACATCTTTGAACCAGTCTGCCTGGATTTGAATACCAGTTCAGCCACTAGGTAGTTCTACTTTGAGCTACAATTTTCTCAAGAGCAAAAAGAGAAGGTATGTAAAGTAATAATAGATGTAAAATGTTTAGATGATGGTACTCAATATTATTATTTTAATATACCAAAATCCTCATGGATAAAACGAAACAATAAAACCATATGTATGTGCCTATATATCCCTCAATTTTATGACCAAAAACTTTATAATGTGTCTGGTCATTGATATCTTTTATTTCCAGGCAAATCTATAGGAGTGGTAGGTTGCTAACTCTTAGCATTTTCTCTCTCAACTTCTAAATAAATGCTCCAGAAAGACAGTTTCTTCCTAACTCGCCATGTGGATGTGACAGCTGTTTTTCCGATATAGTTTTCCAAGAGCTGACCGACTCTTCTTCCCAGGGCAAGCAGATTTTCTTCCATCTAATACAACTTAGGGAACATCATTATTATTTTCGGTTTCTCCAAAAGATTTAATTTCTGTCAATCAGGTAAGACTTTTTATTTTTATCTCTATTTTTGTCTTAAATTCCTTCTTTCCCTGCTGTTATGACTTTGAATTTTGAACCTGTCAGTTGCCTTGACACTGCAAAGCCTAAGTTGTCATTTAAATCCAATTCCCTTGGAAAAAACCTTCACACCTATTTTGTAAACACAGAGATGCAGGATTTATTTTTGATTTCTTCTTCCTTTATGCCACATTTTCCAATCTTTGATTCTCCTGAGTCAGGTTTCCCATCTAAACATAAAACTTCAGGGATTCCTATTTGATATATTTTAGTCATTATTAGAAAGACTTTTTATCTCTGTGATGAGATAGTATACATTGAGTTTTATTAAGATGCTTTTTGGTTATAGACAACAATATATCCATCATTATGTCTACTTAACTTTTTAAAAAAGATAATTTATTTGCTCATGCAACTGTAAAGTCAAGAGGTACACATATAACAGTTAAAGAGCAGTTTGAGTGAGTAGTTCAAACAATGTTACCAGGACCCAATATCCCTTTTACTTCTTGTGTGTTTCGGACCTCTTTATTGTTGGCTCCATTATGGCAGATACTCTTTTCATGCTTCCAAGATAGCAAAACTTGGGGTTGTATATTTTGCCATTAATATCCAGCAAGAAAAAAGAAAATCTGTGTCCCCATAGTTCACATAAAATCTAAAAGAAGAAAACCACTGGCTCTGATTGGTTTGAATCACGGGTTCCTTGAACTAATAATTGCCTATGTGAAACAGATAATGCTGATGATACAGTGTGAAGTCAAACTGTCCTAGAGGTTTAGTCACTTCAAAAGGTCAGCAACTGACATTATATGACTAGGAAATGTAGAATATTGTTAGGGAGAGAGAATAAGAAATGGCTGCTGAAGAGGCAGCTAACAAATGTCCATTACAAGAGGTATTTCTCAAATCTCTTTTGTTCCTGAAATTGAAAGTTAATCAGAATGGCAATAAAGAGCAATCAGATCATTAGTAAGTATAGAACAGTCAGTAAACTTATCAGATTTCATTTTATTGATTATAAGAAGTAGAAATTTGAATTAGGAAAAAAGGAGGAATAAAAAAAAGCAACTCTCAGGCCAGGCGCAGTGGCTCATGCCTGTAATCCCAGCACTTGGGAGGCCAAGGTGGGTGGATTGTCTAAACCAGGCATCCTCAAACTTTTTAAACAGGGGCCAGTTCACTATAGTTAAAAAACAAACAAACAAACAAAAAACTATGTTGGAGGGCTTGACTATAGTTAAAAACAAAACAAAACTATGAACAAATTCCTATGCACACTGCACATATCTTATTTTGAAGTAAAAAAACAAAACGGGAACAAATATAATCACACCGCCTCATGTGGTCTGTGGACCACGGTTCGAGGACCCCTGGTCTCAGGTCACAGGTTTGAGACCAGCCTGAGCCTGAGAGAGACCTAAAAATAGCCAGGCATGCAGCAGGTGCCTGTAGTCCCAGCTACTTGAGAGACTGAGGCAAGAGGATTGCTTGAACCCAGGAGCTGGAGGTTGTTGTGAGCTATGATGCCATAACACTCTACCAAGGGCAACAAAGTGAGACTGTCTCAAAAAGAAAAAGCAACTCTCTAGCTAGATTGCAAGTCAGTGTTGGCTGGAACAATCTATTCATTTTTGTATTCTGAGCATCAAGCATAGTGTTTGGTACCTAGAAAGAATTCTGTAAATATTCAACTCCAAATTTATGAAGTTTGCAAAACTTTTCCCTATCTGAGTTGTGACAGCTAAATTTGCAAACTCATCCTAGAAAAATTCTGACATACCTCACTGCTGAATATCACCTCAATCATGTTTGAACTACCCTTCAAAGCAATTCTGGAACTTTTTCTGGAATGGCCATCATAGCTTTGTTCTATTACCCTTGATGTCCTGAGTGTCATCAAAATGTCTTCCTTTCAATATTTTCTTTTCTTTGGGCAAAAAAAAAATATCATTGGGACCAGATCAGGTGAGTAGGTACAGTGTTCCAGGAAAGTTCCATGTTTACTGGCTAAAAATTCCCTTGTAGCCAGTGCTGAGTGAGCTGGTGCACTGTTGTGATGCAAGAGCCATGAGTTGGTGAGAAGTTCAGGTCTTTTACGGCAAACTTTCTCATGCTAGCTTTTCAGCATTTCCAATAAAAAACTTGGTTAACTGTACAAATTCATAACGAACAATCTCTCTGATATTATAAAAGGTCAGCAACACTGTTTTGACTGTTGATTTGGACTGATGGAACTTTTTGGTTGACTTCTCTTGTGTACTTTGATACTTTGTTTCAGAGTCCTATTTTTCATGTTTTATCACCAGTGGTAACATGGCCTAAAACACTGTCTTGCCTGTCCAAAAGATCTTGGCAAACTTCAACTCTCTCTGCTTTCATTCATCAGTGAGCCCTGTTGGGACCCATGTGGACACACCTTTCCCATGCCAAAATTTTCAATTAACATTTTCCTATTAATGTTTACTTGGTCTGCTATGGTTCTCACAGTCAATTGATAATTCTGACATACAATTCAGTGGATTTTTGCAATGTTTTCATCAGTTTTGCTTGGCCAACCTGACCTCTCTTCATCAGTGATGCTTTCTCCCTTTACAGGAAAACATTGAATCCATTTGTATACTGCTATTTTCTTCATGGCATTATCTCCATGAACTTGGACTAACATATCCCTGATTTCACTTCCACTCTTGTCAAGTTTAACAAGACATTTAATATTCATTCATTGCTCTAATTCAAGCCCTCCCATTCTTGTAATGGAGCACAAAAATATGCAACAACGATAGTGAATGCTGCTCAGCAAAACACCAACATATGTTGATACAAACACAGCTGTGAGATACTGATATGCCAGGGTTGCCAAACCTTACCAAGTTGCTTGTACAGTGGTACCAATATAAGTGCGCATTGGCAAGTTCACGAACTTAATATGTCATCTTGTTTGGTACAAATAATTTCTTGTGAGATACAGGACAATCATTATTATGTTCACTTTATAGATGAGAAACTGAAGCTTAACTTAAATAATTTGTCCCAAATATTAAGTCGTGGAACCAGGGCTTGTATCTAGGTTTTCTGATTTTAAGTTATATAATTTTTATATTATTCCACATTGCTTCACATGCTTCAAAATGTGACCAGCTGAGAAAAATTGTGATTTTTCTTTTCAAGATGCTAAGTCAGACTCTCCCTTTCAAAATTTTATTTTACATTAGTAAAGTGTATAAAAACCAACCAAGTAGTATATGTAGATAACCCAAATGACTGTTTGCATGCATAGGTCTTCTGACACACTGACAACAAACCAGGTCATTCAGAGACAGTGGGGCTCATTAATGAAGTTAGTGACACATTATTAAGCATTTAAAGTTAATTACAGTTTCTTTAGAAGAATTAAGATTAATGCCTTCCTTTTCATTATTTTCTGTTACTTAGTTCCTCCTTTTCATTCTTTTTTTATGATTGCCAGGTCTAAAGAATTAAAAGTGTTATACCCTTTAATACATTGCTCTGATCACCATTGTCAAAGGAATCACAAAAATGAGAGTCTACTTACAAAACTGAACATGTGCCACAGAAAAAACAACACAATCAATAGTTAATAGATGGGAAAGTCCTTGGTGATGGTACATGAGAACATCCATTTATAAGAGTCTTATGTATCTAGAATGGTACTAGTTGTGTACAATTCTTGGGAGAATTGAAGAATCATTTAAATAATTTTAAATGTGTTTTAATCTGAAATTCAGAATATTATAACTTAAAATCTTGGTTACAAATATGGAAACTTTACATTAGTTTAGTCTGAAAATCAGAATGGTTAGTATAGTTGTTGTGGCTACGTTATGGGATAAGAATACAAAAGACAGACAGGCTTCAAGTTTGTACAGTTTAGAATATTCAAAATTTATAACAAAGCTATACATGGAAAATTCAAATACTAGTCATTAACTCCAATTTGCTAATAGTTTTACTAAGATTTAAATTTCCCACGAGGCCTTTGACTAACCCAAGCTTATTTCCAAGCAGGTAGGGTTTGTTTAATATAGGGTTAAGGTCTTCATTTGGTAAGTGTATCTCCAAGACTGCTGATGCTATGTTGTTGATATTTTCCTCACCAAATTCTAGGGTTTTTTTTTTCTTCTTAAGTACTTACAGTCAAATTTTACTTTATTAGTTTTCTCTTCCCCTGCTCCATTTCATATCCACAATAAGGATTTAAACTGATTTTCTTTTTATGGCCATAGTCCAAATTATCATTGCTAAGTATAAATAATAAGTTATATTTATTAGTTTAATCTTTCCCAATCTGTCACTATTTGCAAACTTATCATCCAAACAGTTGCTGAACTATTATGTATCCTTAAAAGTTTATTTCTAAAGATTAGAAATAACAAAATTGTATCAGGATTCAACTCTATAAATGGTTGTAATGAAAACACAGGGAAAAAAAAGAAAATGATATGCAAAATTATAAGAAAAAAGGGCAAGGTTAATATAGATCAAATATTAGCTTGACCAATCTGTCTAGATTTTAAGACTCAGTGACCTTCTAAAGGGGTTAAGTCCAGAAATTTATTTAAAAATACCTAATGAAATTGCTTAGACAAAAATAAGTTCTGAGCAATACACTTCCTTTAAGCCATGTGATTAAAGTTCATTGTCACAATAGAATCTTTTTTTTTTTTTTTGAGACAGAGTCTCACTATGTTGCCCTAGGTAGAGTGCCGTGATGTCACAGCTCACAGCAACCTCAAACTCTTGGGCTTAAGTGACTCTCTTGTTTCAGCCTCCCAAGTAGTTGGGACTACAGGCACCCACCACAATGCCCAGCTACTTTTCTGTTGCAGTTGTCATTGTTGCCTTGCTGGCCCGGGCAACAATGCCAGCTTCGGTAGAAGTGGCTAACGTCATAATCACTGTGCTATGGCTGCCGAGCCCACAAACAATAGAATCTTAATGATACCATAGTACTATAGGTACAGGAGAAACAGTATTAAATTTTTTGATGGAATAAAATCAGTGGTGCTTACACTTTTACGAGAAAGCATTGCTGAAGATCCATCAGAACAAAGTAAGGAGAAACAGAATGTATGTTTGCAAGATCATTAATGCAAAAGCCTTTGTCTTACCCGTTCATCTGTACTGCCTGTTGAATGATGGGAATAATTGATGAGACCAGGGATGGGCTGCTCACCATGTGCCATGATAACAGCAGGACTGGTGTAGAATGGATGCTTCTAATGTACAACACATAACAACTATGAATACAGTGACAGGAAAACATGAACTATACAAGCAAAATGACTAAAAAGAAAGTGAAAATAAATGGAACAATGAAATGCCAAAAATTTCCATGTTTAGAATTTATCTGATTTTAGATTAAAATCAGTTAAGATTTTAAAACCTATAGACTACTTTCTTTAAGATTGAAACTGATGGTATTTCTTACTCGTTTAATTAAGAGTAGAAGATAAAGAATATATAATAATTTTTAAATGCCCCTATTTTACCAATTAGTTCCAAAAAAAAAAAAAAAACCAAACAAACCCACACACTATTTAAATATTTAGTAGCTTTAAGTAAGTACTTAATGATCACTGAATGGATCTGGAGACAGAACCATCTGTCAGTGAAGGAAACGCTTACTGGATGCTTGAAGGAACCCTTCAAAATAATTTCTCTATGATTCTGATCTATATGATATATTTAAAAAAAATCACTATGCTCAAAGCCAAAATATCCAGATGATCTATATATAAAGCTCTAAATTACTTCATGTAGCAATTAAGTTTTCAATCTTTACACTGTCAATAAGTGAACAATAATCAATCCTAAAATTATATGATACGTTTTGAAGATACTAAAGCATATTAGGTGGATTTTCCTAGGTATAGATAATAATGTAAACCATATTCTATGACTTTAAGATGATTCAGTTCACTTCACTACCTCATGGTACTTTATTTACTCCTAGAATTGACTGACAAGAATCTGTAATTCTTTGGTATTATCCTAATAATATTTATTATTTTAGTAAAATAAAAATATAGCTATATTCATTTCCTTGCTATATCACTAGAATAATTTGTGTTAAGTAATATTTCATTAAATGCTTAGTTGAGGAAAATTCAATTGCTTGATAGCCTTGTCTTTTCAGAAATCTTTTTTTTTTTTTAGACAGAGTCTCACTTTGTCACCCTGGGTAGAGTGCAGTGGTGCCATAGCTCACAGCAACCTCCAACTCCTGGGCTCAAGCGATTCTCTTGCCTCAGCCTCCCAAGTAGCTGGGACTTGCTCTTGCTCAGGCTGGTCTAGAACCTGTGAGCTCAGGCAATCCACCCATCTTAGCCTCCCAGAGTGCTAGAATTATAGGGGTGAGCCACCGCACCTGGCCCTCAGAAATCTTCATTAATCTTTCCTAACTCATTTCTTGAATTATCTAATGAGGTCTTTTATTTTCTGTTTATTGTTCTTTTAAAAAATTGTCAAGTGTTGATTATATAAACATTATGTATTGAAAATGCCCACAAAATGACATCTCCAAAGAGTTCTTAAATGCCATACTGTTTATCATTGCCATTATTATATCAGTAGGTAGCAGTATATTCTTAATGCCTCAGAGCTCTGAAAAAACTTCAGGGATTTACAGAAATCCACATCAAGAATGAAACATAGTGGTGGAGTATCTCAGACATCTCTGTTCTTCTTTTAGGATGTCATGAAGTGGTATTAAACTTAATGGAAAGATGGGATGGGATGACTCAGTATGTTTACCTGTGGGTCCTTTAGAACTCTGAGTCTCTCCCAGCAGGCTTACCTTGGCAGCAATGGCTGCTGCAGTTATATGTGATGAGGAACTATCTTCTGTGGAAGCAACACCACTGTCTTTCTTCTCTTCTTCTTCTTCTTCACATTGAACCCCTTTGTCTTCTGTCTGTTTATGGGGGCTGGTTGTGGGAGGAGGGGAAAGAGGAGGTGGTGGGGAAGGTAAATCTTCAAGCTCATCATGCACCTCCTTTACTTTTACAATGGCATCACGTAAAAGGTCAATGGCATGAGGTAGAGCTGGCAGTATGAACTGAAAGCATTCCTGTACACAGAGGAAGAAAGAGAAATTAAGATAAAGTACATTTCTAGTCATATAAAATAGTGGCAATCAGACTGATTTGTGATTTTGGATCTGTATTTTCTTTAATAAATATATTTAAAGCATTATTTTTATAATGTGAAATATGAAATAAGTATAAAATATACTACAGTATTTTCCATAAGGAACTATAGTGTACTAAAAGAACACACTGCATTTTTTAAAAGAAAAATTTCTCAACAACTTTAGAGTTTAAAAAAGCATTATGGGAAAGGCAGGAAAAGTAGGAAAGAGTTTTTACTTTTCAAGTTAGAGTAGGGCATTAGAACTAAGAACCCACATGAGGATCAGATGTTTTGTTTGGACTACCATCATAAACTACAGGGAGGCAACATTGTACAGTATGTAAAAATCTAATTAAGCTTACAGACAGCACTGCATTAAAGTCAATACAATCTGCTGCTGAGGTGCTCATTATTACCTGTAATGTTTTGCAAAGAAAGAAGAGGCAAGAACTTAAAAGCCAGAAAATAGGTCCAGATATGTTTGTGGAATTGACAGAGGTTTTTCTCTTTCACATTTAGAGTAGTACCCTAAAATTAAGATGCAAAGATGTATCTTAAAAATCTGTAGAAATAAAATACCTGGAAAGATTCCTTATCTTTTAACCTTTCTTTATATGACTTAATAAGGTTACTGTTTAAAGACTATGTAGTAAATAATTTAATGTTGACCACAAAGATGTCTGGCCATTACCCTTGGCTTCTGGTAGCTGATCTCTAGGAGGCCCTTAGAATGTCATGCATAATGGGAATGTCTAGTTCGCCTGTTTTGCGATCAGGCAGTCTAACAATGTGATTTTTTTCATATGACTTTGGGTAACACAGTATCAGTCTTGCCTCTGTAAGGAATTTGACACTAAAGGCATCAGACTCACCTCCAGGAAGGGTTAGACTACAGGTCAGTCACACTAGCAACAAGTGGATATCAAAAGCTCAGGTGAGCATCCCTAGCTGACAACACACCATGTGCATAGCCACACATCAATAAAGGGAGACGACAATAGAAGATCCTTATCTGGTACCTCGCTTGGCTGACATTAATCTGTATTTGTTCCTGGTAATAAATAATAACTATAACAGCTTTCCATGAGTTCAGTGAATCCTAGTGAATTATCAAAAATGAGGGTTGTTTTATGACTCCCCTGAATTTACAACTAATATTAGAAGTAAAGGAAGTCTTATAGAGTACTCCAAATTTGTAGGTTGCTAATTCACATAGGTGACTAAAATTCCTTATAGCTGTTGTGAGAAGTGGATTTACTAGAAAGACCCTGACTCACTGAAACACATGGGTTGGGAAGAGGAAAGAGAGTAAAGAACGATGAGCCTTGATCCCTGGATAAACAGTATGGAATTGCTATTGTACAGCTAGTTGTTACTGGAAACAATTTGCAAGGAGTAGTCTCAGTGGATGAAAAAGAAATGTACACAATCAAGAAACAAGGATGGCTGACTAGATATGCTGGATGCCAGTTCTCTTCAAAAAAAGAAGCAAATTACAAGTGCATAAGCACAACTCAAAAAGAATACCAAGGGGAGAGTGCTGGAGCATAGGGGAGAATTCAGGGAAAGAAGCTGGGGCACAGAAAAAGAAGGAAGCAAGAAGCTCGGAAAGATTAGGTAAAAACTGCAAGAGACTTAGTATTGCATAAAAAGAGTAGATGAGGTGTTTTGACTCCCGTTGACCCTGGGGTGAATGCCAGCTTCTAAACTGCTAGAAAAATCCTCCACCCTTATAAAACACAACAGTAACTGTGTAGGCAGTAATTGTGCCAGATTGTGAACTTGCACTGGGTCACTTGCCTGCCCCCAGACTGAATTGGTAATGGTAGTTTACCATATTCAGATCACAGGTGATAGAGACACCTAGGCTTTGTGTCTTTGCATCATGAGAACATCACTGATATTCCCTAGTGCCCATTTGGAGGATGGTAACCATACAAGCTACTATGGACCTAGGAGAGCTGCAGAGTTCCAGTGGTCTAGCCCTCTGGAGTGTTGGTCCTAAGGAAAGGAAGAGTGTAGCACTCCAGAGAGCTACCATGGAAACCAAGGAAACCAGAAAACACATTGTTCTCAGTCTGTACTTTCCTTAGTCAGAGGTAACCCTGGATTGTGGGCATGGAATTTCAGCCTTATATCCAGCAGGGACACAAAGGCTGTTCTTGGTTCTGCAGGGGAGGAGTGTAATTCCACCCCACTGGATGAGCTGCTTCTATGCTTGGGCCCATGTGTAAAGAGAGGGTCTTCCCCGCCCATCTCTCCATAGCTACAGAAATAGCTGTAGCTGCTTTATTTCTGTAGCTATCATAGGTTCACCAAAGGATGAACTTTCTGGAGTATTAGGGATGACTGAATCCCCACTGGCAGGATAGTCACTAAGGCCAGACTACCATGAAAGGTGGAATCTTCTCCCTGTCTACACAGAGTGGTAATGTCCCTGCAGCAGACAGCAGGATATCCAGGGAGAAGAGAGCAGGATATCCACATATCAAGAGATCCAGGAAAGGAAGAGACTTTGTAATGCAACCATTTTGGCAGGAAGGCATAGGACAGGTATTCTTATAACTTTTGGCTACAATGCAGCCTAGAGATAGAGAGAAGTGTTTGCCTGAACTGAGCTTCATCAATGACAGAATGGGGTATGACAGGGAAATAAACTGTATTCTTTCTGCTGAGGCTATGGTGCTAAGGCAGCTCTCCAATCCACATTGAGACCACGGTACATTTCACCAGGAGTTCTTCCATCACCCTTGTTTGGTTGGTGCTGGTGCTTATGTTTGTGCTTGCCACAAGGTGACTGCATAGCTTCATCACCCTTTCCAAGGCTGTGCAAAGAGCTCAGGCAACTGTGCATTCCACAGAACAGCCCACTGTCTGCAGCAATGGAGTTTCTCCAAGTAAACAAAGACAGAGCATAAGCCTGAATTTCACTGCCACAGCTGGCTCATCCTTGCAAATGCCACCTACTGAAGAAGGTCAAACTGTATCGACCAATACAAAATCTGCTAATACAAATACCAGAGCTCAGGAAGGAGTTAGGCTTCCTGAATCCTCTGTGGATCCCTTAGGAGGCCATAGTCTGCTCACATTTCCAAGACATTGCTACTATATCCACAATTGAGAAAACCACCACAATAAGGCTATAACAAAGGCATTCATACAGAGTCTTTTCCACAGAAAACACCTATAAGCAGAGCCAAATGACTTTTCATAATATACATTACAGTCACATCCTCAAGGAAAAAAAAATTCCATCCAAAAGAAAATAAGTTCACAAAAGTCAGGGACAGTTTCTCCAGATGAAAAGGAACCAGTGCAACAATTCAGGAAGTATAAAAAAAAGAGTGTTAACATATTTCCAAAGGATCACAGTAACTCTCGCAATAGATTCTAACAAAACTGAAACATTTGAAATGCCAGATAAAGAATTCATAATAGCAATTTTAAACAAAATGAATGAAATCCAAGAGAAATCTGAAAACCAATCGAAGGAAATTAGAAGCCCAATTCAGGATGTGAATGAGAAAATTACAAAAGATAAATATATATACCAAATAGAACTTGTGAAAATGAAAAATTAATTGATGAAATTACAAAATACAATTGAAAACTTCAATAACAGACTATACCAAGGAGAAGAAAGAATCTCATAATTTCAAGACTAGTCTTTAGAATTAATCTAGTCAGATAGAAGCATAGTAAAGAATAAGAAAATGAACAAAGCATCTGAGAAGCATGTGATTAGGTAAAATATCCAAGTCTACAAATCACAGGAATAACCAAAGGAGGAAAAAAACAAAAAAACATTAAGTTTGAAAAATCTATTTGGGAAAATAACTGAAGAAAAATTCCATAGTCTTCCAGAGATTTAGACATACTGATTAAGCTCAGAAATCTTCATGGAAATACATTGCAAGAAGGACTTTATTTAAAGATAAAATTTGTGCTTGCCACAAGGTGATTACATAGCTTCATCACCCTTCATGACCCCATATAAGTCATTAGACTCTCTAAAGTCAACACGAAGTTAAAAAAAAAATCCTAAAATCAGCAAAAGAAAAGCATCTAGTCACTTACAAAGGAAATCACATCAGACTGAAAGTAGACTTCTTATTAGAAATCTTAACAAGCCAGTAGAGACTGAGGTCCCTGTATTTAGAACTTTTAAAGAATAAAACTACCAACCCCCAAATTTGTATCTAGCTAGAATATGCTTCATAAGAAAGGAGATATAAAGTCTTTCAAAAACACCAAATTAGTCACCAATAGACTGGACAGCCCTAGAATATCAAGGATATTCTAAACATGGAAATGAAGGGTCAATGCTCAGCATTATAAAAATACTTTAGAGTATAAAAGACACAAGTCTTATAAAACAATTACACAGATGAGGCTACAAAGCAACTAGATAATAACATTATGGAGGAATAATACCTCACATGCCAGTAATATCCTTGAACATAAATGTCTCACTAAGAGATAATAGAGTGAAGGAACAGTTTAAAAAAAAACAAAACACATGGTCCAATTATATGCTGTTTACAAGAAACTCATCCCACGAAATGCACTTATAAACTTAAGGTAAAAGATATTCAATGCAAATGGAAAGCAAAAGCAAGCATCAGGTGCTATATTTATATTATACAAAATAGATTTTAAATCAACAACAGTCAAAATGACAAAGAAGGTTTTATATGATAATGATAAAAGAACTAGTTAAACAAGATATAGCAATCCTAAATATATGAAGCAAACACTAGATCACTAGAATTCGTAAAACTAATAGTAGACCTCAGAAAAGACAGAAGAGATAGAAAACAACAGAATAGGGATACTTTAACACCTTACTGACAGAAGTAGACGATGATCAAGGCAAAAAATCAACAAAGAAACACGGAACGTAAATAGTACTTTAGACCAAATAGATTTATCAGACATCTACAGAACATTTTACTCAACAACCACAGAATTTATAGTCTTCTCATCAGCATAAGGAACATTTCCCAAGAAAGAAAATGTTAGGCCACAAACAAAACTCAATAAATTTTAGAAAACTGAAACCATATCAAGTATCTTTTCAGATCACAATGAAATAAAACTAGGAATCAATTCTAAGAGAAAATTAAACCTTCTCCTGAATGACCTCTGGGCCAATGATGACATTATGAAAAATTTTTTTAAATGATGAAAGGGGAGACATAGCATATTGATCCTCTGGGATACAGCAAAACCTATACTAAGAGAGAATTTATAGAGTTAAATACTGACATAAAAAATAGAATGATCACAAATTAACAATGTAATGTCATACCTCAAGGAAATAAAAAACAAAGGACAAACCAAATCCAAAGCTAGCAGAAGAAAAAAAATAACAAAAATCAGAACAGAGCTAAGTGAAAAATTTTAAAAATGAAAACAAAGGATCAATGAAACAAGAAGTTAGTTCTTTGAAAAGATAAACAGAATCAATAAATCACTAGTTATTAGAAATAGAAATACCAAGGGAAGATTCAGAGAAACATAATCAGCAATGAAAAAGACATTACAAATTATTCTACAAAAACACTAAGGATCATCAGAGACTATGATAAACAACTGTAGGCTCACGAACTAGAAAACATAGAAAAAATAGGAAAATTCCTGGAAACATACAGCCTTCTAAGATTGAACCACAAAGAAATAGGAATCCTGAACAGACCAACAAGTAGTGAGAGTGAGTCAGTAATAAAAAAAATCACACTTAATTAAAAAAATGCCCAGGACCAGATGGATTCACAGCCAAATCCTACAAGATGTACAAAGAATTGATACTCATCCTACTGAAACTATCTGAAAAAAATCGAGGAGGAGGGAATCCTCTCTAATTTATTCTACACTGTCAGAATTACTCTGATACCAAGGTCATGCAAGGACTTAAGAACAAAAGAAAACTATAGACCAATGTATTTGAGGAATATAGATGCAAAAATCCTCAACAAAATACTAGCAAACAGAATCAAATAGTACATCAAAAAGTTAACAAACCACAATCAAGTGGGTTTATTCCAAAGATGTGAATGATTCAACATACGTAAATCAATAGATGTGATCCACCACATAAACAGAATTAAAGACAAAAACATATAATAGACTCAAAAAGAATTCAATAAAATAAAAAATCCCTTCATGATAAAAAAAAAAAAAAAACCCAAAAGAAGGCATAAAGGGAACAAAGCACAATATAATAAAAGCCATATATAATAAACCACGGCCAATATCATACTGAATAGGAAAAAGGTGAAAGCATTCTCCCTAAAGGTGAAACAAAGTTAAGAATAACTTTATCCACCTTCACCATTTCTACTCAACAGAGAACTAGAAGCTCTAACTAGAGTAATCAGACAAGAGAAATAAATAAAAGGCATCCAAATTCAAAAACAGCAAGTCAAATATCTGTTTACCAATGCAATGATTATGTATCTAAGAAAAGACTTCTCCAGAAATCTCCTAGATTTGACATATAAATTTAGTAGGTTCAGGATAAAAAATAATGTAAAAACATCAGTAGCATTGTCATACAACAATGACGACTAACTTAAGAACCAAATACAGAATGACAATAAAATAATAAAATGCCTAGAAATACATTTAACAAGGAGAGGGATACTCTTAGATTTCATAAATGAATTCAGTCAAGTTTCAGAATATAAAATCAAAGTACAGAAATCAGTAGCATTTGTATATATCAATAAAAGTCTAGCTGAGTGCCAAATCAAGAGGGCAATCCCATTTACAATAGCTGCCAAACAAACGAAACAAATGAAGGAATAATAATCAAGAAGGTGAAAGATCTCTACAAGAAAAACTATAAAACACTGATGAAATAAATTGTAGATGATACAAACAAATGAGAAAACATTCCAGACTTTTGGAATGAATCAACATCATTAAAATACCCATAATGCCCTATACGTATTATGGATTCAGTGCAATTCCCATAAAAATAACAATGTTATTTTTCACAGAATTAGAAAAACCCCAAATTCATATGGAGTCAGAGAGACCAACAGCCAAAGCAATCATAAGCAAAAAGAACACAGTGGGAGGCATCACATTACCTGAATTCAAATGATAATATTAACCAAAACATCACGATACTTGTATAAAAATAGACAAATAGATCAATGGAAGAGAATACAGAACTGAGAAATAAAGCCACATACCCACAGCCAATTTATCTTCAACAAAGCAAACAAACAAACAAAAGTGATGTTAACCAGTGTGATGTAAATGTGTCAACCGGTCTGTGAAACTAGTGTATGATGCCCCAAGATCATATCAATGTACACAACTATGATTTAATAAAAACAAAAAAACAAAACAACAACAACAAAAAAAAAAAACCAGGACTGCGCCTGTGGTTCAGTGGGTAGGGTGCCAGCCCCATATACGAGGGTGGCGGGTTTGGGTCGGCCTCTGGCCAAACTGCAACAAAAAAAAAATAGCCGGGAGTTGTGGTAGGCGCCTGAAGACCCAGCTACTCGGAAGGCCGAGGCAAGACAATCGCCTAAACCCAGGAGTTGGAGGTTACTGTGAGCTGTGACACCACAGCACTCTTCAGAGGGCAACAAAGTGAGACTCTGCCTCTACAAAACAAAAAAACCCCCCAACAAAACCATTCACTGGAGGAAAGACTATCCAATTTAATAAATGGTGCTGAGAAAATTGGGTAGTCATATGCACAAGAATGAAACTAACTAGACTTCTATCTCTCACCATATAAAAATATTAACTCAAGATGAATATAAAACTTACATGTAAAACTTAAAATTATAAAAATTCAAGATGAAGGATGGCACCTGTGGCTCAGTGGATGGGGTGCTGGCCCCATATACCGAAGGTGGAGGGTTCGAACCTAGCCCTGGCCAAACTGCAACAAAAAAATAGCTGGGCTTTCTGGCAGGCTCATGTAGTCCCAGCTAATTGGGAGGCTGAAGTAAGAGAATCACCTAAGCCCAGAAGTTGGAGGCTGGTGTGAGCTGTGACACCACAGCACTATACCAAGGGCAATCAAGTGAGACTCTGTCTCAAAAAATAAAATATTCAAGAAGAAAACCAGAGAATATTCTTTGGACATTGACTTAGCCAAAAAATTCATAATTAAGACATTAAGAGAAAGTGTAACTGAAATAAAAATAGACAATTGAGACTTAATTAAACCAAAAACTTTTGCACAGCAAAGGAAATAATCAACAGAGTGAACAGATAACTTATAAAATAGGAGAAAATATTTGCAAAGTATGTATTTGACAAAGGACCATTATCTATGATAGAATCTACAATAAACTGAAACATTTAAAGAAAACACCAACAAATAACTCCATTAAAAAGTGGGCAATGTGTAGGAACATATATTTTCAATAGAAGACATACAAATGGCCAATATAAGTATGAAAAAAAAGTTCAACATCACTAATTATGAAGAAATGCTAATTAAAATCAGAATGTGATATCATCTTACACCAGTCTGAATGGCTATGGTTAAACAGTAAAACAATGACAAATGTTGGCAAGGAAGTGGAGAAAAGGGAATGCTTATACATTGTTAGTGGGAATGTAAATTAGAACATGTATGGAAAACAGGAAATTTCTCAAAGAACTAAAAATATTAATACACTTGGCATTTGATCTAGTAATCTCACTATTATGTATCCAAAATAAATCACTTTATCAAAAAGATACCTGCACTTGTATGTTTATCATAGCCCTATTCACAATAGCAAAGATACAGAATCAACCTAAATGTCTATTGGATGACTAGATAAAGAAAATAAGATGTACACATGCACACACCCCCCCCACAGAATATGACAGCCACAAAGATGAATGAAATCATGTCTTTTGTAGAAACAGGATGGAAATGGAGGCTGTTAGCTTAAGAAAGTCAAATATGGGCGGTGCCTGCGGCTCAAAGGGATAGGGCGCTGGCCCCATATGCCGCAGGTGGTGGGTTCAAACCCAGCCCTGGCCAAAAAATGCAAAAAAAAAGAAGTCAAATATACGTGTTCTTTCTTATAATTAAGTGCTAAATAACATGTACACATGGACGTAGAGAGTAAAATAATAAAAAATAGAGAACTTGAAGGGTGAGAAGATGGGAAGGTGGTGAGGGATGAAAAATTACCTAATCAATACAATATACTAGGCGTCCTCAAACTTTTTAAACAGGGGGCCAATTCACTGTCCCTCAGACCATTGGAGGGCCGAACTACAGTTTAAAAAAAAAACAACAAAACTATGAACAAATTCCTATGCACATTGCACATACCTTATTTTGAAATAAAAAACAAAACGGGAACAAATACAATTCACACCACCTCATGTGGCCCGCGGGCTGCAGTTTGAGGACACCTGCAATATACACTATCTGGGGGAGTTACACTGAAAGTCTAGATTTCACAACTATATATTATATCCATGTAACAATACTGCACTTGTACTTTCTAAATCTATTTTAAAAAGATAAAGCAAAAATTACAATACTGAATAAAATAGAAACTAGGTAAATACATTATCTTTTAGTTATTTTTATCTATACTAGTTACAATGTAAGTAAGGGTGAATATTAGGGTGGATCATAAGGTTGGTTCAAGCTTGAATTCCACATGGTCTGATGCAGAGCTATAGTCTCAAAGTCACTTCTGAAATACAAAATAGTCATATTGAAACTATACATAATGGGAGACCCCAGGAAGATGGCTGACAGGAGACAGATTTAATAGAAGCTCCCATCCAGAGGAAGAGATAATGGCCAGAAAGAACCTGACAAAGCTGAAGGTCTGGAGCTGAGCTGACAGAGAAGATTGATAACTGCACGTCATCCTTCCTGAGGCAAGCTGCAACTCCAAGGAAGCAAATTTCAGGTACAAAAC
>CAUYPK010100345.1:0-13223 GCA_963574355.1 Loris lydekkerianus | reverse complement strand
TCACTGACAGAAGTTGAGAGGCCAATTAAAGCTGGGTCGCTGCTTCGTCGGACATGCAGAGGCATATCTGTAAATATAACAAAGCACTGCTTAAAAATACGATATTAGTCACGAGGCATGGTATCCTACCACCCTAGGAGGCCAAAGCAGGTGGATTGCTTGAGCTCAGGATTTCAAGACCAGGCTGAGCAACAGCGAGACGCTGTGTCTACTAAAAATAGAAAAATCAGCTGGGTGTATTAGGGGGCACCTGTAGTTCCAGCCATTCAGGAGGCTGAGGCACGAGAATCACTTGAGCCCAAGAAACTGAGGTTGCTGTGAGCTATGATGACACCAAGGCACTCAGAGCGACAGACTGAGACTCTTGTCTCAAAAAAATAAATAAAAATAACAAAATAAAAATAAGACACTAACATCTGAAACAAAATGTTAGGATAATGTTGCAAAATCCCTAAGATTAAAGAATAGAATAACACTTCCTATAAAGAGATAGTGGGTAAGCTTTCTAAGTAGAAACCCTGTTAGTTCCTTTAAAATGCCTTCTGGTGAAAGGGACCTGGTGAAGGGTCAGTTCCTGGGCTTGTGCTTGGGCCTCTCAGCTTGTTACCTGTGTGGCTCTGGCCAACTTGCCTAACTATTCTCCCTGCCTCTAATCCAGTGATTCTCAGCCAGTGTGCTGTGGCAAGAAGATCCTAGGTGTGCCATGAAAATTTTTAGAGATCTTTAATTAAATTATCTTCGAAAGAAGTTCAAAAGACAATAAGGATATTCTTTTCTTTACTCTTCTTTTTTTCTTACCAACCTAACTACTGCAGAAGTGTAAGTTCAAGTGTGCCATGAGATTAAAAAGGTTGAAAAACACTGTTCTACTCCCAGCTCAAATGACAATAAAGTAGTACTTCTTTCATTCATCAGGGTAATGTGAGGATATAAATGATACAAAGTGCTGTAAACTGTGCCTGGAGCAGAGAGTACACTCAGTACAGAGTAACAAGAAAAGCTATTACTGTTAATACTATCCCAAAATTTCCAACTAAATTATCATATATATCACAGGAAATAGAACTCTAAGCAGCAAAACAAATTTCACCTAACTCTTGATGATATTTGCTTGACTAAAAATACAGAATCTATCCAGTTAACAATAATTTGTTCTGTGTTTTCCAAATAGTTAGAAGAGAAGATCTGAAACGCTTCCAGAATAAAGGAATGATAAATGTTTAAGCTGCTGGACAGCCTAACCACCCTCATTTGATCATGGTACACCATATGCTCGCATCCATGCACCCAGAAAGATGCACAATTATGTGTCAACAAAAAATCTCTCCAAGACATGCTAGCCCCCCGCCCTGCACTGCCCGACACACACAGAATCTAGACAATGTTTGACTAGTTTAGTCAAGAATTCTGTTGAACAAAGTGCTTCTTTTGCTTGAAGAAAAAAAAAGTAGAAATATCAGAAAGTGGAAAACCCACACATTTCATATCCTCAGGATAGAGAAAATCATAAAAGGACTGCTAATGCACCTGTAGTTTTTGCCATATACTCACATATACAATTACACGAAAGATGGCATTTTAGCCACTGTATTCACACAGAAGAAGGGTTTGCTTGCCGTTGCTATAACAAAACCAGTAACAAACTGAAGGGAACATTTGTATCAGCAGTCCTGAGAACATCTTGGAAGATAAGGTCATTGTTAGAGCAGAGAACATACAAAAAGCAGAAGCACACGTGAGTTGCAACAGTGAGAATCAACACAGAAAGGCCCGCACGTCAATGGAGTGGAATCACTCAGAACCACAATGAACACTGAGACATAACATGTACATTAAACTCTGTTGAGAGTAATCATGTAAAAAATTAGGACGCAGGTTAAATATTTATTTAAAAGCCTTTAACAAAGCAGTTTTAACCAAGAAGCAGTAAATTTATTTATTCTATGAAAATGGTTTTGTTTTGTTTTTAAGAGACAGGGTCTTGCCCCCATCAACCAGGCCACACACCACCACACTTAGCTAATTATTATTATTATTATTATTATTTTTAATAGAAACAAACAGGGTCCCACTATGTCTGTTCAGTAGTGCTGGGGTCTCATTCAAAAATGAAGAACATTTTTGAAACAGTGATGCATTGGGCAACAGTGTCAGCCCCAGATCCTTGGGGCTGCTAAATTAAGAGACGGGCTATTTATATACACTGAAGGCCACATTTAAACCTCTGCCGATCCAACAGTCTCCAAAATGATAACGCTAATTAAAAATAATCAGGGCAAACAGAAGCATATAAATCACAATAGTACTGCACTTAACATTTGCTTCTACGCTGGGAAAATTCGGTAATAACAAATGCAGTCTGAGCTACACTACCACAAAGGAAAAGAAAATAGGTCCAACGTTGAATTTAATATTGTTGGTGCTACCTTAATTTTCTGGGAGAAACATGTACATGAAAATTATAGAGGACAATTTCTGGGGTTTAGTGCATGTAAATACCTGTGACAGACTTTGCTGCTTATAATTTGCACCCCCCCAAAAATAAGCACCAAAAAAGAACTACACAGTCACTCTCAAAACAAGTTCACAAAAATACATATCTAAGAATCTCTGTGTATTAATATTACAATGTCCTTACTATAAGGGAAGTTCTCCAGCAAAAGAAAACAACAGATTATTCTGAGGATCATCAAGTAAAAATATAAGCAGAAAAGTAACAAAATGCAGAAGGAAGGAGGAGACTAAAATACTTCTAGATAACTAATAGTATTTACTTAGATGTGGGTTCCATTGCATTCTAATTACAGGGTTATTAATTATTCAGGTGGTAAGCAGTTCTCAACACTTAGCAGTTCTCTAAGTCTAAAAGAAGCACCATTCGCTCAAAAGAGAAGACCTTTCAGAAACAGTACAGACTTATGGACCAAACGCAGTATTCACTATAATAAAATATCCACATAAAATTATATTTCAACCCCAAAAAGAAATCCAAGGACTATATAATTTCACTGAACTGGCTTGACCACAATAAAATAGCTGACTCAACTTATGTTTGAAAACTTCCAGGGTAGCGCCTGTGGCTCAAGGGGTAGGGTACAGACCCCATATACCGGAGGTGGCAGGTTCAAACCCAGCCCCGGCCAAAAAAACTGCAACCAAAAAAAAAAAAAAAAGAAAGAAAGAAAAAAGAAAAAAAACTTCCTCAGGAGACTACCCACATGCAGGATTTTAATTAGGTAAATAATTAGGACCACCTCCTTCTGATTAGATGTGAACAGGGTGTTAATCTGTTAGTCTGCACCAGACAAAAATAATTAGCATTTATATATATGTATATATATGTTAGCATCTATGTATTTACAACTCTCTAAATCAAAGTGGATGGGGGGGTGGGGAGAGATTAAAGATGAGGTAGGCTGTGGAGGGGCGGCAGATACTGTGATTTGAAGATGAGGAAAGCTGCAGAGGGGTGGCAGATACTGTGATTTGCCTCATCCATGTTGGTGGCGGGGACAGTCACGTAAACTCCACTGTGAAGGCTGCCCCAAGGATGCTCGGTTAAGCAGCCCTTCCTGTGAGTTCTCCCTGCAGTAACCTTTTTGTTTTCACTGTAGTGGTATCAACGTTAGACATGAATATAAACACCGTCTGGATCTTTTATCTGTACCACACTGACTGAGCAGTCCCACCTTGCAATTCCAGACACTGTTTACCTTGTGTCCACTGTCAAACTTAGGAAGGTATCCTAGATGGCCAGGGCCATAAGAAAAAAACATAACCCAATTAAAGAAATAGTGTGTTCTCATCTTTTGACATAAAGATGTTAAAATCAAGGTTTTTGGCTTGGCACGGTAGCTCACACCTATAATCCTAGCTAGCACTCTGGGAGGCCAAGCTTGAGCTCAGGAGTTCAACACCAGCCTGAGCAAGAGCAAGATCCCATCTCTACTAAAAAAAAAAAAAAAGAAAGAAAGAAAAGAAAAACTAAGGCAAGAAGATCTCTTGAGCATAAGAGTATGAGGTTGCTGTGAGCTATAATGATACCATTGTATTCTATCCAGGGCAACAGAGTCAGACTCTGTCTCAAACAAACAAAACAAAACAAAAAATTGGTGGCTCACACCTATAACCCCAGCACTTGGGAGGCCAAGGTGGGTGGATTGCCTCGGCTCATAGGTTCAAGACCAGCCTGAACCAGCGCGAGATCTCATCTCTAAAAATAGCTGTGTGTTGTGGCAGGTGCCTGTAGTCCCAGCTAGTTGGGAGGCTGAGGCAAAAGAATCACTTGAGCCTAAGAGTTGGAGACTGCTGTGAACTATGACGCCATGGCACACTAATGAGGCAACAAAGTGAGACTCTGTCTTTTAAAAAAAAAAAAAAAAAAAAAAAATCAAAGTTTTCTTACAGTTGGAGGAGCTGTATGTAAGAACTGAGTCATCATGGTGACTCGGTGTTACATGAGCAGTATAACCAGCTTCAAAGGAAAATACCCCCACGCCAACACGGGGTGAGTCTGTGTTCAAGCTGCCTCAGATCCAGACTCCGCAAGACACCGTCCTCTCTCACAACAAGAGATGGACTCCTGTTTTGTTTATAATGTCTCACTGGTTTTTATGACTGCGTTACAAGGCATTTTAATGCAATCTATACACAGGTACACACACAGAAGTTTAGTAACACTGTATTAGAACCAAAGCTTTAACACACAGGGATCTTCATCTTTTTTTTATTTAAATGAGTTACCGGCTATATCAATCATGTGTTAGAATGTATAACCCACCACACAGATGAGTGAGCAGAGGTTAAAAGAAGTAACAGAGCAGCACAGAGTCACAGAACAACTTTCCAGATAATACTTGCGCTCCTCAGCCAGTGCTCCACCACAGTTCAGCAAGTAAGTTCCATCACTCAGTAATGCATTAAAAACAATTTCCATTTCTAACTACCTGTGTAGATAAATGCTACTCCCCGTTTTGTGAGAGGGAAGAATTTTATTGTTTTCATTTTTTGTGCGTGCCGAAACCCAGGATCGAACCAGAATTTTGTTGTTTTCAAAGTAGAATTATGCACTGAGAAGCTGTATGCTGATTCTAACTGATAGATTGCTGCATTTGGGGCAAAGAAGACTCATTACCTCAACAACACACAAACACTGTAACAAGGCTTCCACATTTCAGAAATGTTCACATAGGAAAAGAAAAAACCCTGTTGGTCAAAAGGATGAAGTGCAAGGGGTAAAAAATGCCTGAAAAGAAACATACCCAGATCAGTGGTTCCCAAACTTAGCCCTCAGGAGCAGTTCATACTCTGAAAATGAAGCACCTCAGAGAGTTTATGTGAATTATAGCTAGTGACAGTTACCATTTGAGAAGTGAAAATGAGAAAAAATTTTAAAATGTTAGTTATTTCATTTGAAAGTAACAAAGACAAACCTATCATGTATTAACACAAATAACGTAATTTTATGAAAACACTATTTTACAAAACAAAGCATTATTTAGTAGGAAGAGCTACAATGTTGTACATTTTGTTTAATAGAAGCATCTGGTTTCTCTTCCCTGCTTCTGTGGTGAATCAGCTGCAATTTGACAGAGTATATGAAGAAAAAAAGAACTTCGCACGTATGTAGCTAGAAAAGGGAATAATATTTTAATATCCTTTCTAGATAATTGTGGATATTTTTCCATATTGCAACAACACTTGACAAATGGGTAGTTTCTTAAAGGTTAACTGCAAGATGAACATGACCGTCTCTTTTTTTGTTACGTTAAAATTGACCTGCCTGTCCATACTTTGAATGACTCTTCTAAAGAATTCTGTAACATCAGTCACTTGAATATATTAGTTTCTGAGTTATGCCAATCTTCCAAATGTTGATACATCTCTTCATGTCAAAAAATCACTTGTTAATAAACCTACACAGTTATTTCACCAGGAAAGTCTTTCCATTTTAAGGAAGCAGTTATGCTCACAATGGGACGTTAAGTTTTCCACAACATAATTTTCACTAGAAACTCTGATGGGCCGGCATCCTTCATTTCTTAGAAACTCTCTATCAGACACCCACGTCTAAACAACCATAGCTTTTCTATCCTTCTTTCAAATAAAAATCATATTCCAAGAAAAAACAATGGCTACCTCAGCATATAATTCAAACATCACAGAAGTGTTTCTCCCAAGATGACCACTGAGCCTCCATATGTAGCAGAAGTGCCTGTCGTCTACTTCCATTTGTTACCCAAAATGTTTAAGAATTGTGCACTTAAGGGTCAGGTTTAAGTAATCAGTTTTGCTACTTCATTAGGGACAGTGTATGAAAATGACTCTTTCCCTCCAACTGTGAGTGTGTGGGATGAAGAATACATTTGGTGCCATTGTGTTGATTTGTACCAAGTGACATACATTTTTGCTCCCCTCATGGCCTGGGCACCACTGATACAGATGTGAACCTAGTGAACGTCACAAAGTAAGTTTTGATAATATGTTAAAAAGAGCTTTGCCTTCACAGCCCATCTGAAATGATCTTGGTGACCCCTTAGGACACGCGCACCATATGCTAAAGAATCGATGGCCAAGGCTTGTGACCCTGGCACGTTGATTCTCCACTCCGGGCCTCCATCCATAATTTATAAAATTACAGGCTGCACTAATAGGTTTAGAAGATCCTTTAACACTAAACATGTAGGATTCCATGTATGTTCCTACACATCTCACCAGTGATCACCCACCAAACCTCATCTTAACAGAACTTAAAACTATTTGAGAAAAATGTAATAGAAAATATATAAAAGCATTTCAAAGCAGTATCAGCAGCCATTTAATCCTGTCAAAGTATTTTACCAGCAATGCAAAAGAATGAAAATACACAGGTGTTGTAGGGAATTGTGCAGAATAGCTGCAAATGTCATAAGGTCTTTTAAGGAGTTGAATCTGATTTTAAGGGAAGAGATTCCTATAAACATTTGGACTTATCAACAAAATGAATCATGAAACACAACCGGCTGATTCATCTGAGACACTCCCCACCTCTCCCTGTCCTGGCCAAACATAATATTGCATAGAGAATGTAATTTTGCATTAGCCTTAGAGGAATAAAATACCAATATAGTCTTCTCACCTGTGCTTTGCTACGTTTCTGGGGCCTGTGACCTTACTAATAATCTGATATAATTTGTGTCTCTTACAATAATTAGAAATAAGAGAATCTTCTCATTTTTAAGGCAATTTACTCATCATTATTGCAATTCCACGTCCCCAGGGAAGACCGAGGCATTCAAAAAGAGAAAATGAAAACTTTCTATCATTATAATCTTCTGACTTATTTAATATATAGATTTTCAAAGTATATCCTCCAAACTATTAAAAATAAAATTCAAAGATAAGGATCTTCAATAATTAAGCCGCTGGAAGAAGCAGAGCACAACTGGGGCGATGTTACCGGGTCCAGGAGGAAGGTGGGGACTGTTTGATGTGTACGTTGCTTTGAAGAGGGGATAAAACAGCAGTAAACCCTCATCACAACATCTGAAATTCTCCATGGCACTGATGCCCTGTAAATATTGATGTCTCTCTCTAGGTAAGATGTCTTTTAAATAAGAGGAGAACGTAGTAATCTAATAGAGACTCGGCACAAATACCAAAGAGCCGATGTCTATATTTTTAACTGTTAAATACCCCTTTTCCTCACTGACTTGCCCACAGCCCTTGTTCCCTCATTCTGCAAGTGATTTTTAAAGCATTTAACCACACAAGGCATTGCATAAACCTTTGCTAAGAAGACAGGCAGAAGCCATCAAGGTTATTTAATCTAAAAATGATATGTAGTCCTAACAGATCCTACAATTCAGAAAGCAAAACCACTCTTCGGCAAAATACAGACCATCTCCCCTATCATGGGGGCAATTCCACCTTTCCTAAAGACACATCTCGCTGTGGCAGACAGAACCAAGTTATCAATAATATGAATACATTCATAGGGATAAAAGCCTGTCAGCAGGACTGCGAGGACCCGCCTTCCATGGGCGTGGCCCCTTTTTATAAAGGGACTTATTCAAAGTTAACTTACTCAGGTAAAATCCTTGGGAGGAAATCTGTGGAAGGCAGGACAGGAAATAAACTTTGAGAAAGAAAGAATAACTCAGAAGAATATAAAAAATGAGTTTTATCACCCTCTTACTATTTTACATGGATAAGCAATAAATATAGAATACTATGGCTAGAAAGTACTTGAGAGAAACTGAAATATCTACATTTTACAAACAAGTGCATTGAAGCTGAGATAAATAGTTGAAGGGCTGGGTCAAAGGTCTCTGTGCTCTGGGTGACCCAGCTGTACAGGGAGCATTCACTGGATTCCTTATCTGTGCAATCTGTGCAAATCTGTGCAATTCAGATTTGACCACACACTGTCCAGGAAGAATTGAAGTATATCAAATGCACGAGATGCCTACATCTCACTTAACATTAACAGGTGATTTTTTGGGTACATTTAAACACACATTTCTGTAGATAACAAGATGTTTTCAATGGTTCCACTGAATCCCAGACATATAAAATGAGAAAAGAAAGTCAAGGGGAAAAGTATATGCAATTTTCTAATTTCATATTAATGTTTCCACAGAAAAATCAAGAGTTTTTTTCTAAGGCAGCGGTTCTCAACCTGTGGGTCACGACCCCCTTGTAACAACGAAAATACATTGTGGCATTAGGAAGGTTGAGAACCACTGTTCTAAGGTCTATTATATTTGTCTTACTAAGATGATCATTCTGCATCTGACAATATAACCACCCTGATCAAAAAAACCTTCCAACACTCACATAAGTACAAATTAAAGTGAGGAAATCTGAGTAAGAGCTGGGTTGTCACAATGTTTTTTATATCAATGTTAATATTGTAGTTATGATAGGATGCTACAGTTTCTCAAAAATCATACCATTGAGGGAAATGTAAAAAGAATAAAGTTTACAACTGTGTGTGAGTCTACAATAAGCTCAAGTTTTTAAAAAAAGGCTGGCTGCAGCGGCTGACACCTGTAATCCTAGCACTCTGGGAGACCCAGGCAGGTGGACTATCTGAGGTCAGGAGTTCGAGACCAGACTGAGCAAGAATGAGACTCCATCTTTACTAAAAATAGAAAAACCAGCGGGGCATCGCAGCAGGTGCTTGTAGTGCCAGATACTTGGGAGGCTGAGGCAAGTATGTGAGGTTGGTGTGAGCTGTAATGCCATGGCACTCTACCCCGGACGACAGAGTGAGACTGTCTTAAAAAAAAAAAAAAAATCCCTCCAAAGACTTAAACAGAAAGTCCCAGGGGAGAATTCTTAGTTTCAAGAGCAACCGAGACTGCCAATAGCTGTCTACCCACATTTATGTTTCCTACGTTTGTCCCATCCCCCCGTGCTCAGCCCCCACATGCATTCTGGTGCCCTGCAGCCTGCCACACTGACTGCCCCACCCTAGTGCTCCAACAGGTCCATGCTCACCAGCACTGGGGCTCCTGTCTGTTCCCTGCTGGCATGGGCCCTACTCCCACCAGAACAACTCAAATCATACCAACTCCTCTAGCGCATCGGACCTAGCACAGGGGACCCAGCAGCACACAGTCGGCTAACTCAGATAGGGGTAACTGAGGAAGGTTTAACAGAAGGAGTCTTTACAAATATACAGCAGAATTAAGAAAGGCAGCTAAGGAAAAAGTGCTCTCTGTTGGCAGAAGTCAAGAGGACCTGTGGCTATCACCAGAGGGGACACAGATACCCACAAACCACAGCTCGGAGAGCCCAGGAGGAAGCCCTGACTTTTCCATCTCCCCACTCTCCATCAGTCTCCTATTAGGGCAGCCGCTGGCCTAATGCAGAGAGCACAAGCCTGGACGGTGCCAGTGAGAGGCTGGCCTCTTGGTATATGTGGCAGAGCAGGGCGGCCGCTGGTCTAACGCAGAGAGCACAGAGCCTGGACGGTGCCCGTGAGAGGCCGGCCTCTTGGCACATGTGGCAGAGCAGGGTGGGTCAAAGATGCCAGAAAATTCCTCTGCCTCATGCTCCCTCTGCACTGTCTCAAAAGTATTGGCCAGTTATTCACCCAGAGCAGTAAGCCCCAACTTTTTTAGCACCAAGGACTGGTTTCATAGAAGATGATATTCCTACTGACCAGCCGGGTGGGGTGTTAGATTCTCAGGAGTGTACAATCAAGATCTGTCAGGTGCACAATCTAGAGCAGGGTCCGTGTTTCCACAAGAATCTAATGACACGGCTGCTGTGACAGGAGGCGGGGCTCAGGCAATGATGCCAGCCATGGGGAGCAGCATCAATACAGATGAAGCTTTGCTCGATCTCCCAGCCCCATCTCTGCAGACACCCAGGAGTTGGGCAGGTGCGGCTTAGAGGACTCTACTGACTGTAAAAGCCCACTCTCCTTACCCACACCCTGAAGCAGCAGGAATACACACTTTTTAACTGCAAATACATCAGATAGGAACAAAACAACTTCCCAGTTGCTAAAGATTCAATGCAGGGATTTTGTTCTTTTCGGCCTGAGGGGAGAAAACTATGGATAAAGTGTGTAAGAAGCCAGCATCAGCACCTCCGAGGGAAAGGGCAGGACCTGGCATGCGGCAGTTGTATAAATGAACAACTAGCGCTGGCTATTCAGTGTCCCAAGGATGGCTCCAACTCAGGGAAAACAGTGTGGGAGGTCAGACCCCAGTGCACCTGCCAGGCATGTGGGGGAATGAGTGCTCAGGCCAGGCAAGAGCCGAAGTGACACAATGCATGTCATGACAATGACCTTTTCCCGGTCCATAACTTTGGTGCCCCCTTTCGTGTGTCCCTATCGTGAGCATACTTCCTGGCTACGTCAACCAACAAACATCTCCTAACCATCTACAAGGCACTACTACTACCGTAGAGATTTTAAAAAATAATGAATACAGGGCCAAATGATTGACAGACTTTTACTGTGACCATTCAAAAGGGATCAGTGACAGGCTCAGGACAGGTAAGAGACAAATGTTAGTAAAAGGAAGATGGGAACAGGGAGAAGAGTAACGAACACAAGAGGCCCAGTGAAAATAACCAGAGGCATTTGCACAGCTGGTGCACTTTCTCTGGGAGAATATTACGGAAATATTCTTCTCTGGTTTGTTGTTATACTTTTAGAAAAATACCTTAATGGCCAATGAGGGATAGAAGCAGGGACCAGGAGAATATGAGCTGCAAACGAACAAAGATAAAGAAAAAAAATGCCAGCCAGCTAGAGTGAGCACAAGGGCAAGTGTGCAGACATGAGCTAGCTATTTTTCTTTAACAACAACAAAAATAAAATAAAATAAAATGAACAAAACATTATGGGGTGAGAAAGAACAGAAGAAAACAGGGAGGCTTATGTTACTGCTATTGCTAAAGCTGCTTTTCCTCATAGTTGTGTGCTGAGTAATACGGGCACGATTTGTCTACTTCCACATGACCAAGAGACCCAGCTGCAGAGTAAGGGCTGTGAGGCCAGAGACCACACCTGTCTTCCTCACTGTGTCAGCCTCAGGGCCCCCAGCAGTGCCTAAAGAGTAAATACAGTTGGTTCACTTTAGGAACAATCCTTAAGTTCTAGATTAGAAAGGTGCCACAAGCAATGAAATAGCAAATACTCGACTGTAGCTCCTGGAGGAACTACAAGATTAGGCGGGGCCTATGATCACAACCTTGTCGTACACCTTGAACGTATGGCCTTGTTTTATGAGTGCTTCTATTTAATACATATTGTTGATTCATTAACTTTAAACTCACGGCCAATAGACTATGACTCGTGCCTGAATGAAGCTTGTCCAACAGGTGTATTTTCTCTGTGAGGCACCACAGCCTGGTGTGCTTAGGCATGCTCTAGACCAGGGGCCCCCGACCCTTTGGCACCAGGAACCACTTTCTTGGAAGACAGCTTCTCCATGGCTGGGAGGGGCAGGAGTAGGGTGGTTTCGGGATGACTCAAGCATGTTAAATTTATTGTGCACTTTATTTCTTTTTTTTCTTTTTGAGACAATCTCAGTGGGTCACACTTGGTAGAGTGCCATGGTGTCTTAGCTCACTCTTGGGTTCAAGAGATCTTCTCACCTTAGCCTCCCACATAGCCACTTTGTTTCTATCATTATTACACTGTAATATATAATGAAATGATTATACACATCCCCACAATGCAAAATCAGTGCACAATGGGGAGTGCCTGTAAATGCAAATGAAACTGCTCTCACTAGCCCGGACTCGCCTCTCGCTGTGCAGCCTGCTTCCTAACAGGCCATGGACCAGGCCCAGTCTGCAGGCCACGGACGGGAAACCAATCGGTATTATGGCTGGGGGACATTTCAACAGCAAAATCACCAAAAAAATCACAGAAGCACAAAAGCATGGCACTAAACAGACCACAAAAGGACAGTGGCTTACAACGTGAAAACTAGAGCAAGAAGGCCAAGCATTGCCTCATTTGACCTCAACTGGGACCGTAGAGTGTCAGCAAACAGACAGTTTGCTGACCTGCACATGTCCAGGAATGACCAAAAATGTCTCCAAGTACTGATTCTGGAGTTGCAAATAAATTTTAGCAAGTAGGCAAAATCTCAAATGTGGAACACACAAATAACGAGGAACAACTGTACCTTCCTTGATAAATATTTGCTGAATGAATATATGACTTGTAAATCTCTAAAACAGAATTCGCACCACCCCCTCTGCCAGGTTCCTCTCCAGATATTGTTCCTTTGCTTTTTTTATTCACAGGCATGCAACCCTTCTCTCTATAACAAGAGAGAGAATGCCTCATTTGCTCTTCACCACTCAACTAATATAGAATTTCATGAAGAACAGCATAAGCCCCCCCTCCTCCCCAGTGCATAGGTCTGAGCACCACATCCCGGGTGATCTCAGAGTATACAAGCACAGACCTCGTGAGGTCTGCAGTGCCCTGGAGAAGGCAGACAGTCAGAGTATACAACACAGACCCGGTCTCTGCCCTCGTGAGGTCTGCAGTGCCCTGGAGAAGGCAGACAGTCAGAGTATACAACACAGACTCGGTCTCTGCCCTGGTGAGGTCTGCAGTGGCCTGGAGAAGGCAGACAGTCAGAGTATACAACACAGACTCGGTCTCTGCCCTGGTGAGGTCTGCAGTGGCCTGGAGAAGGCAGATAGAAGACCCAGCACCTCCAAGTGTGGTCCCAATGTTGCAGGAGAACAGGGCCTGA
>CAUYPK010100342.1:0-57108 GCA_963574355.1 Loris lydekkerianus | reverse complement strand
AGTATTGTTTTTTCAAGTTCTTTAAGGTATGACAATGGAGCTTTAATAGGGATTGCGTTGAAATTATATATTGCTTTGGGTATTATAAACATTTTAACAATGTTGATTCTTCCCAGCCATGAGCATGGTATATTTTTCCATTTGTTAACATTTTCAGCTATTTCTTTTCTTAGAGTTTCATAGTTCTCTTTACAGAGATCTTTCACACCTTTTGTTAGATAAATCTTTTTGGGCTCTACTGTGAATGGGATATAGTCCTTAACTGTTTTTTCAACTTGACTGTTGTTGGTATATAAAAAGGCTACTGACTTATGCGTGTTGATTTTGCAACCTGAGACAGTGCTGTATTCCTTGACCACTTCTAAGAGTTTTGTAGTGGAATCCCTAGTGTTTTCCAGGTATACAATCATATTATCTGCGAAGAGCGAAAGTTTGATCTCTTCTGACCCTATATGGATACCGTTGATCACCTTTTCTTCCCTAATTGCAGTGGCTAAAACTTCCATTACAATGTTGAAAAGGAGTGGGGACAGTGGGCAGCCTTGTCTGGTTCCTGATCTGAGAGGAAATGATTTCAATTTAACTTCATTCAATATGATATTTGCTGTGGGTTTGCTATAGATGGCCTCTGTCAGTTTAAGAAATATCACAACAAAGATATTTGTACCAGAATATTTATTGCAGCCCTATTCACAATTGCTAAGTCATGGAAAAAACCCAAGTGCCCATCAATCCATGAATGGATTAATAAATTGTGGTATATGTACACCAAGGAATATTATGCAGCCTTAAAGAAAGATGGAGACTTTACCTCCTTTGTGTTTACATGGCTGGAGCTGGAACATATTCTTCTTAGTAAAATATCCTAAGAACGGAAGAAAAAGTATCCAATGTACTCACCCCTACTATGAAACTAATTTAGGGCTTTCACATGAATGCTGTAACCCATTTGCAACCTAGGAATAAGGGGAAGGGGGAAAGGGAGGGGAGGGAGGGGGGAGGTGGGTGGAAGGAGGGGGATTGGTGAGAATACACTTGTGGTGCATCTTACAATGGTATATGTGAAACTTAGTAAATGTGGAATATAAATGTCTTAACACAATAACTGTGAAATTGCCAGGAAGACTATGTTAACCAGTGTGATATAAACGTGTCAACCGGTCTGTGAAACTACTGTATGATGCCCCATGATCATATCAATGTACACAGCTATGATTTAATAAAAAAAAATAAAAAAGAAAGAAAAAGAAAATTTGGATCTGAAATTAAGAATCTTACCAACACTGACAAAAAATTCACAAGTAGTAAGACCAGACAAGTCAGCCTCATCGGTTTCCTGGGAGGCGTAACAGCCCCGGCGCTGGAGCTTGGACAGGGCCGTGAGCCTCGTGTCCAGCCATCAAGTCCCTAACAGATAACTTCCCCAGGGTCTATTTATCTTCTGCTTCAGCTCAGCAGGACCGGGGTCTATAAATTGTAGGTGGAATTCAGGTCTATTTTCTAGGTCGGGGGTGTGTTGTATTTCCGTGGTAGAGCGGGCTCCGGGCCGTTCCCTTCCATTTGCCTGCGGCAGCAAAACCGGCGAGCCCAGCGGGCTGGCCCGGAGGGACTGAGAACTGGACTGCAGCCTGACGAGCTGCCTCGGAGCAGGCGGCTCTTCTTTCACGGTCTCCAAGAGGCTTCCCGTGCAGAGCCAAAGCTGTCTTCTGCTAAAAACAATCTGGTGCTTACTCTTGGCTCGGCATCCTGCTCCAAGTGCGTTTCAGGATGGGGGCAGGGAGCCGTGGGCGGCTTTCCACCCTGCACAAAGGCAAGGCAGGGGCAGCCAACAGCAGCGAAGCTCGGAAGGCGCTCGCGTCAGAACTGGTGTTAAATCCTGGCTCGGCCCCTTCATGGGGGACTTTAGACAATTTGTTTTAACTTTCTGTTTCGTCATATGTTAAAAAAAAAAAAAAAAAAAGACCCAGCTGGGATAACACAAGATGAATCAAAGTGTCTGGTACATAATAAGCACTAAGCGACTTAGAGGGTGTTTATCATAAAATTAAAAACACTTGGGTAGAAGTGACAACAAGGCTTCCCCCCCACCCCCCCAACGTGGGGAATGTTAAGGAGGAGCTTGGAATCAGACCTCACTGCCTGACTCTGGGTTCCTCTGCTTACATCGGGTGTCTTATTTACTTTTCTATGACTAAGAATATTATAATGCCCATCTCATACAGCTGTTAACACAACCAAAAACGTGACGCTCTTACAGCACAGAGCATATTATTGTTTGCAAAGTAAAACCTTAATAAATATGAGATATTGTACCTTGACTGGCTAACCAAAGTCTTAAACTCAGCTTAATGAAACATGTTTTAACCAGTCTATCCCATGTGTATGTAATTTATAGTTGCATATTTATTATTGGGGAAAAATAACACTAAGATACTGTTAGTTGAACAGTTAATCCAACTGAGTAGAACCTGGCTTCACTGGCTCCTTATTAGGAGGGTGGGTACTGCAGGCCAGGATGGGCACCAAGATGAATAGAATTGATTTGCCAAGCACTGTGCTAAGGACTCTCAGATGGACTATCTCATTAAATGTTTTATATCATTTATATTAGTTCTGTTAGGAAAAACAATTTACAGTCATCGTGGAAGAGTTGCCAAGAGAAAAAATACATATAAAATAAAAATTAAAATCACCCATAGCCTCTGTTAGATATTTACTGTATTTCCCTCTTGTCCTTCTGTGCAAAGTACATGATGTGCTTAAGTTTCGATTCCTTTATCTGTAAAATAAGAACAACATCCTTATCATCCAGGGACGGTTAGACAACACATGAAATTCTTTAAGCAAAGGTTATAACAGTACCTGGAGTTTAGTTTTGATGAGTTGTTTCCGTAAGATCCTGTCACATAGGAGTGATTACGTAGAGCTTTTAGAACCAATGTTTGCCTGAGAATATGAGGTGGTCTTTCAAAGCCTGGGAATAGATATTGCCCATCTTTCTGGAGTGCCAATTTACTAATAGATTGTAGTAGGTGGTGGTGAAACGTATGGTTTGTATGCTAGAAACCATATAATTGCAGGGATGTATAATTCTTTTTTTATTATTATTATTAAATCATACCTGTGTACATTGATATGATCATGGGGCATCATACACTAGCTTCATAAACCATTTCACACATTTTCATCACACTGGTTGACATAGCCTTCCTGGCGTTTTTTTAGTTATTGTGCTAAGACATTTACATTCTACATTTTCCTGTTAAGACTACCTTTCAAGCTATTAGTACTATTCGTAAGGATACTAACTAGTAGGCTAATAAGACTCTTTAAATAGAACAGGACTGCTAATGACAAATGAGGAATGCAGGAAGTCAGATAATTTTCTCTGGAGATCTTCAAATCAATGCCTCTCTTCCTCAAGCCACTCCTGCTAGGACAGTGGTTCTCAACCTTCCTAAAGCTATGACCCTTTAATACAGTTCCTCATGTTGTGGTGACTCCCAACCATAAAATTATTTTTGTTGCTACTTCATAACTGTAATTTTGCTACTGTTATGAATAGTAATGTAAATATCTGATATGCAGGATGTATTTCATTGTTACAAATTGAACATAATTAAAGCATAGTGATTAATCACAAAACAATATGTAATTATATATTGTGAAATATTTATTTCTAATTACAAATAAATGAAATTTTGTCTTGAAGCATGGTGTAGCATGGGTAACAGTCTTAATGTAACAACAGTAAACTACATTGCCACATTTTGTGACAGTATGTGTAAAAAGCCAAAGTCAATGTGAAGGTTGAGATTGCATCTTTCTCACCAGATCAGAAATTCTCGGGGCAGTCTTTGCAAGAACACAATGAAGATCATCTTCCACAACAAGTCTACTTCTGTATTTAGACTTTATAACCAACAAGCTGGAAAACCCTGTTTTACAAAGATATGTTGTTGGAAATGGAAGAAGAAGGAGCAACACAGTCTCAGACAGAACAGGATATGACTGCGAACACTTGATTCACAATTTTGTAACTGGCATTGTAGAGAAATCAGTTCTCCCTGCATTGCTGTTAATAAGTTCAATGAACTCCTCTTGTGCTATCTGAGGAACATCTTCAGCTTTGACTGTGAATGGGCTTCTGGCAAGTGCAAATGCGGTGTCAGGTAGATTTGGAAAACACGATGAAATTTCATCTGCAAGCATGTGCGAGTGTTCTTTCACAGAAATTATCATTGTAATCCTTTTGTCTGGTTCAATGTCATGTTCCTCAAAGAAAGCAGATAAGGTAGGCAACATATAAATTTTATTTTCATCCAATTTTTTTTTGCCAAAGCTGAAGTTTCATTTGGAATGATCAGATCTCTTCAGACAAATTGAGGCATGTTGCATTTGGTCCTTGCCGTGATACATTTAATCATTCAAGATGGCAAAGATGTCAACCAAATAAGCTATTTTCTGCAGTTCACTTTTATCGCTGAAAAGTGCTTTGAACTGCAGTCTTGTTTTCTGGTTTAAAAATGTTTTGAGTTCAGCACGAAGCTCAAAAACATGTTTTAAAACCTTTTCTCTTGACAACCATCTCACTTCAGTGTGAAATAGCAGAGCATTGTTCGGCACATCCAACTCATTCATTGCATAGTTGTGAAAACGTTGACTGTTTAAAGTGCTTGCCTTTACAAAATTGACAGAACTTATGATGGTTTTCATTACTTCTTGTAACTCTGTGGTAGCATCTTTGTCGCTAATATTTGCCGATGAATCATACAGTGAGTTCTGTTGACTTTTGGTGACTCATTCAGTACCAAATGTTGAAATCCAGATCAACATCCTAGCAGAGCTGGAGCATCATCTGTGCAAACACCTCAAACCTTTTCCCAAGAGATCTGATGCTCTTTCAGAAATGAACCAACTGTGTCAAATACATCGCGTGCAGTAGTTGTCATTTCAAGAGGTTGCAAAAAGAAACTCATCTTTAAAGTCACCATCATTAATATACCTGATGTAAACCAGTAACTGTGAACAGTTTGCAACATCTGTAGATTCATCAAGCTGGATACTAAATATTGGAAGTGCAGCAAATTTAATTTCCTGGATTACCTGATCAAGAATATCAGCAGACATGTCATCTATTCTTCTGTGGACAGTGTCATTAGATGAGGAAATTGCACTCAATTTCATAACAAATTTGTCTCCAACCATAACTCCGAACAATATCTTCGGCCGCTGGCAACAGTAAATCCTTAGCAATGGTGTGAGGTTTCATAGCTCTGGCGATTCTGAGTGCCACCAAATATGAAGCTCCAACAGCTGCTACGTTTTGTTTGTGGTACTTGCCACCAGTGTCAAGTCTGGCTTTCTTGAGTCCATCAGCTTTGCTTCTAAAATAGTTGGTATCCTTGCCAGCAAAGCTCGGATGCTTGCTATCAAAATGGCATTGTAGTTTGTTCAGCTCCATAGATTCGGCTGATAGAACTTCACAACAAATAACACATGTGGTTTCTCAATTCCTGCTGTAATTATTGAGGTAAAACCATACTGTAAAAAATCCTCACTATATTTTCTTTTCTTAGCATTCTTCTGTACACGATCCATTGTCACAGGATGGTTTGCTAATGAAAATAATATATAACCATGGCTTTAATAATACAGGAGATGATACATGGCATATTTCATTCAGTACAGTTCATCAAAGTTTCCCATGATTTATCATTCTTTGTGGGTTTTTTTTTTTTCTTTACATACCTGTTACTATCACAAAGGGGCAGTATTCACATCAACCATAGCTGAATATAAAAAGACCAATCTGGCAGTGCCTGTGGCTCAGTGAGTAGGGCACTGGCCCCATATACTGAGGATGGCAGGTTCGAACCAGGCCCTGCCAAACTGCAACAACAAAAAAAATAGCCAGGCCTTGTGACGGGCGCCTATAGTCCCAGCTACTTAGGAGGCTGAGGCATGAGAATTGGCTAAGCCCAAGAGCTGGAGAGTGCCGTGAGCTGTGATGCCATGTGTCTACCGAGGGTGACAAAGTAAAACTCTATCTCTTAAAAAAAAAAAAAAAAAAAAAAAAAGGCAGTGCCTGTGGCTCAAAAGAGTAGGGTGCTGGCCTCATGTGCTAGAGATGGCGGGTTCAAACCCATCCCTGGCCAAGAACTGCAAAAAAAAAAAAAAAACAACAACAACCATAAAGACTGATCAACATCCAGATTAAGTTCCCATGGTACAGGTATATATATATATATATATATATTTTTTTTTTTTTTTTTTTGCAGTAGTTGATTATTTTACAGTACATGATTTTACATTTACTCAGTAATTGTAATTCATAAAGGGTCATTTTACCTCCAATACTGCTGCTTTCAACACAGCAGCTGCTCTCTACACGTGAGTACATTATGGCGCCAACCCTGTCACATACACCTGTATTTGTGCAGGATGTATGTGATGTGGTTGGCATGATGATGCCATAGCACCAGGTACTTGTATGTGGGCATATCTGCATGTGGGCGGACCCACTTGGGAATGGATAAAGGAGCCGTGTCTTGGTTCCTAAGACCATCAGAAATATGTGTTTTCCAACGGTCTTAGGCGACCCCTGTGAAAGGGTCATTCCACCCCTAAAGGGGTCGTGACCCACAGGTTGAGAACCGCTGTGCTAGGAGTACCCCACAATGGATACATTGGCTACTCCATCTATTAACTTCCTCTTATGGTAGGTAAGTAGTTTAGCCTCAAGGGCCTCACCCTCTTCCCTCCTCCACATCCTCCTTTAATATTGTCACATCATGATTTAGGTTAAATCCAACTTTAGAGTTTGCACTGTTGTGATGGTTTAACTCTAGTAGTGAACCAAGAAGTGAACTCTAATTACATTTCTCCTATGCAAGTTTTTTTTTTTTTTTTTCTGTAGTAGTTAATCTTTCTTGCCTTCTTTCTCTCTCTCTTTTTTTATTTCATTTTTATCTAGATATCTTTGAACCTTTTCCTATAGCCCTCAATGGTTAAGTAGCATGTCCTTAATATAATTTCCTACTTGGCCTGCTTCATCACATAATCTATCAGTTTCATTTTTTTCCCTAAAGACATTCTCAGGGCTCCATTCTCCTATTCCACCCGGGATTGGTTACTCCCTAAACCTACATAGAGCTGTCCTTTGGGGATTTCCCTTCACCACCACTGTGAAAATTCTCTTCACCTCTCTCCTAGGCTGAGATCCTTCTCTCTCTTTTTCTTGAATATTGTACCTAAACATCTCTGCCTTGTTGAAATCAAATGTTGGCCTGTATCTTATGAATAAATTCCTCAAAATTAGCTGGATATGCAAAGTCAAAACCAAGTTCAGTAGAAGTTTGTAAAGCAGTTCACCAAAGTCTGATGGATTCTAGAGATTGAGAATATTCTAGAACACCATTTCCCATCATGTGCAGTGGGAGGCCAAAATTAACACCAGAAACAAGGTTTCTAAAGTCAGAGTAACCTGGGTGACTCTGGCTTAACAAAGAGGTTTCTTTATGGTAGGAGTTCTTACAGCCTTTAAGATGATCCAAGCATGGCAAATCCCCAAAGGAGGGTATTTTATGCAGCATTTCCCAAATACATCTGATGGAAGAACGTTTTCTGTCACAATGTTTTAGGGCCAGTGGTACACAACCTCTGTCTTGCCTAGAATGCAGATCTAAACCTGTGGTTCTTAACCATTTTAAGTCATGAATTCTGAGAACCTGGTACACATTAATATTCTTCCTTCAAAAAAAATATGCACATAATCATATACCCACAAAATTTTGCACTCAATTTTTCTTTATGGCATTATAAATATATTTATTTCACATAAGCAAGATATAAAAATAATCTTTTTCATGTAACATGTGACAGTCTTTTAAAAATGAATTAAGATAAAATAAAATTGTGCAAATAATATAAAAGGTAAACTTTATCTACCCCCGAATCTAATTTTAAGGGAAGGCTCTGCCATTTTGCTTGAATGAGTTCTTTCAATGTAGAATAGTCTTGAACCTCCCATGGAATACACTACTGCGTCAAAAATGTATGGGTAATTATGAGTGAAAGAGAAGCAAAAACTATAAATCAGAATGTAGAAAATTCATTTTTTTGTTTCAATAAAAGCAAATGTAGAATGTTTGATCCATCCACTGGAAAGCAAGATAGGAAAAACACTTTAAGAAAAAAAACTTTTAAACAGAAGTCACTAAATAAGGTGGTAGAAATGTATCTGCTCTGGCATGAATGTTTGGGTTCCTTGAAGATTTGTGTATTGAAATCTAAACTCACAATGTGATTTTCTTAGGGGGTGGAGCTTTTGGGAGGTGATTAGGTCAAGAGGGTAGAGCCCTTGTGACTGTAATCAGTGCCCTTATTAAGAGGCCCCTGAGAGCCTGGCCCCTCCCACCATCTGCCGACAGAGGGTAAAGATGCCGTCTATTGACTGTTGAGGGAGACCTCATCAGAGACTGAGTCTGCCGATGGCTTGATCTTAGACTTCCCAGCCTCCAAAACTATAAGCAATACATTTTTGGTGTTTATAAGTCTCCCCATTTATGATATTTTTGTTATGGCATCCCCAATCAACATAACATCCAAATACATCAACAATCACAATATCCTTAAGTAAAATAAGCATGTATTAAAAGACTAGTGTTATGAAAATGAATAACAAAATTTATCTATGTACTTCTTTAAAAATATATGTCTGAAATAAAGCCAGAAAATGTTGAAAACAAAGTGAAGAAAAAATAAACCAAGCTAAAGCTAAACTGCAGAAATCTAAGAAAGAATAAAATTTCATCTAATGTATAGAATTTTAAATGTTGTTAAAATTTAATATTAGATAAAAGAAACAATCTTCCAGGAAGATAATAAAATCAAGTACAGGTGTGTAGACTCAAAATACTTGAAGCAAAATGGGCATATTTATAAGAAATTGAGGCACCCAGAATGATAGGAATTTGCTTTCAGAAACTGATAGATTTTTTAAAAAACAGTAAATATAGAGAACATTTGAGTAATAAAATTATCAACATTGCATAGACACATAGAGAGAACCCTACAGTCAACCAATAAATGATAGGCATTGTTTACAAGTGTTGATAAAGTGGTTTTGAAAATTGACCATGTGCTGGGTCTCAAATGAAGTCTCAACAGCCTTTGAAATATCAGTTTTATATAGACTGGGTTCTATATTGGGTTCTGTGATCACAATACTATTAAGTTACAAATCAACAATAAAAATACAGTTGGCAAATCCTGAGATATCTGAAAACCAAAAAATAAATACATCACCACTTACCTAATGATTAAAGAGGAAAACATTATAGAAATAAGAAGATATTAAATCACATAGGAAATGCTGCATATGAAAACTGTGAAGCAAAGTGGATATTGGAGGAAAATTTATGGGTTAAATGAATTCATTAAAAGGGAAAATGATAGAAATACATTTAACTCAAAAAGCAAAAGAAGAACAATGTAAATACAATTTTACTAAAAATGTAAAATAAATAAAACTTTAAAAGTAAGGATAGAAATTGACAGAAGAGAAAACAAAATAGAATCAACTAAATAAAAAGAAGTTGCTCTAGAAACATAATTTGAAGATTTGGATGAAAGACATAGTTTTCCAGAAAAATATGAATTTCCAAAGGCAACTCAAGAATAAATAGAATTTCTGCAGAACAATATAAATCTATTTTTCAGATGTATTGATATAGTGCAGCAGTTTTCAACCTGTGAGTCATGACCCCTTTTAACTGTATTAAAGGTTCATGGCATTAGGAAGGTTGAGAACCACTGATATAGTGGATGAATTTACTAGCAGCATTGACAAAGCTACAGAGAGGATTAGTGAATTGGAAATTTAATCAGTAGAAAATATCTACAATGAAGTACAGGAAAAAAATGATAGAATATACAAAAAAATGCAAGAGATATGTGGAAAGGGACTAACAGAAGTATAATTGGAGTCTCAGAAAGAGAGGAGAAGGAATATTTAGAGCAATAGTGATTAATATTTTTTCAAAATTGCTTTTTTAAAAACAAGAAGTTGTAAGTTAAAGAAAGATTAAAAACTTTAGGAAGAATTACTTCAAAGAAACTCACACCTTAAGATAAAATAAAACAAAGATAGAGCAATGATAAAAGAAAAATATTGGGCTTTTCAATAATAAAATCTTATCTTTGAAGAACATAATTAAGAAATAAAAAGGCAAGTAATAGACGGGGGAAAATAATCACAATGGACTTATATCTAAAATATACAAAGTACTCATAATTTGAAATAAAACAAATGACTCAATAATAATGGACACAAGATTTATTTTTATTATTTTTTTTTTTTTGTAGAGACAGAGTCTCACTTTACCACCCTCGGTGGAGTGCCGTGACATCACAGGACTCACGTTACCAAAGGAGACATACAGTAAGTGGGTAAATGCTCAGCATCATTGGAAGTGTAACTATAACCACAATTAGATACCACTACACACCCACTTGAATGGAAAAATTTGAAAAGACTGACACACTAAATGTTGATGAGGATGTGGGGCAATTGGAATTTTCATTCACCATTGGTGGGAATGTAAAATGATCCAACCACTTGGAAAGAGTTCGGTGGTTTCTTAAAAAGTTACCAAAGGGCCCCCAAAGATGCCTCTTCTAGCTATTTACCAAAGAGAAGTTTTAAAGTATGCCCATACAGAGACTCATGAATGTTCATAGAAGTTTTAATCACAATAGCTAAAAACCAGAAATAATTCAAATATCCTTCAACAAATAAATGGATAAACAAATTGTGGCATATCTTTACAGTGAGATATTTCTCAGCAATGAAAAGAAACATATTAATGATACATGCAACAACTTTGATGAGACTCAAAAAATGTTGTCTGAGCAAAGAGGTTTGATTCTCTTCTTAGAAACTCCAGAAAGAAAACAATAATTTGTAGTGAGAGAAGTCAGATCATTTGTTCCCTGTATCCAGGTGAGGGGAAGATTAACTGTAAAGGATTGGAAGAACCTGTTAGGGCAATTGAATTGTTCTGTATCTTGATTGTGGTAGTGGTTCCCTGAGCAAACTCTTTGCGCTATCCTCCTAAAATGGGTGTGTATAATTTTATGTAAACTATAGCACAACAAAGTTAATTTCTTAAAAATCCATGTATGTAAGTGACTTGTAAATTTATTTAATACATCTCCAGCCCAGTCCTCTCCTCTGAACTTCAGCCTGGGCTATCTAAATGGTTATTGGACATTTGCACTTGGATTTCTAAAGAGCGTTTTGACTTCAAATGTCCAAACACAACTCTTAATTCTCCTATCAAACCTGCTCCTCCCCAGCACAGTAAATTTTTCCACTCACCTTCAATGTATGCCCCAAACCTAAGAATTAGCTTTGATTTCTTTCTTTTCCTCACTTCCCATATCCAATTATTAATAATTAACAAATATTGTTGCCTCTGCCTCCTATTAAAGAAAATTTTCTACATATCTTGAGGATGAATGTATATCAATTTGCTCACTGGATGAGATTGAACCCACCAGAACCTTAATGACCCATCCCAACTTCTTTGAAACAATGCCTGGGCTTTTGTGTCATAACTAGTGTAAGGGCCAATTGCAAAGAAGAGTTACAAACTATCTCATGAGCCAACACCTGATCTCAGAATCTCACCTTTCTTCTGTACTTTCTCTTTGTTGCCTCAAACAGAGTTATATTCTGTGTACAAAAGCACCTTTGAACTTGTCTCCTTTCCCTGGCAAGCTATAAATCCAGACATGTTTCCTGATACTCTGCTGGTTATTTTGTTTTAATGCAACACTTCAAAACACAACCCAGCACAGTGACTTCTCTCCAAATCACTTTCAGCTGCCCCTAGACTGCTGGTTTGCTCACGGCCTCCTGCCTTCCAGTCTTTGTTGCATTCACACATCTCCAAGGGCAACCAGTGTGATCTTTTAGAATAAACCAGAGCATTGTATTCCCCTGCCTAAATCTCTCTCTTGGTTTCCCATCACTTTCAAAATAAAATCCAGAGCAGGCTGTGCTGCCCACCAGCTCATGCAGGAGCTCTGGCCTGTTCTTACCTCCTCTTCTCACATAGCCTCATCCTGTTCCTTGCTCTTTATATTTCTGCCTAGCATCTGTACTAGTTTCTCATTGTGTAAAAAAAAAAAAAAAAATCACAACAAACTTAGTGACTTAAAACGACATGAATTTATTATCTTAAAGTTCTGAAGGTCAAAAGTCCAAAGTGGATTTCAATGGGCTAAAATCAAGGTGTCAGCAGAAATGGCTCCTTTTGAAGGCTTGACGGGGACAATCAATCCTTTTTTTTTTTCCTTTTCCAGCTTCTAGTGGCCGCCCACCTTCTTTGGCTTTTGACCCTCTTCCTGGAATCCCTCCGACCTGCTTTCATGGTCGCACCTTCTACCACTCACTCTGACTCTCTTGCGTGCTCCTTACGAGGACCCCTGTGGTTGGGTGTATTTGGCTCATCTGGATAACCCAGGATCATCTTCCCATCTAAAGATTTTTAACTTTAATCACATCTGCATAGTCCATTTGACCATGTAAAGTAACAGACTCCCAGGTTCTTGAGACTAGGACCTGGGCCTCTTTGAGGGTCTGTTATTCAGTTGGCCACACACCTTTGCATCAGCTGCTCCCTCTACCTCTACTGCTCTTCTCTCAGATCTTGGCTTCTTCCTTCTTCTTTTCAAATGACATCTTCCTCACACAGGCTTATTCCTGCCCACCAGATCTGTAATGCAGACTGCCACCCAGTCACTGGTCACCCTGTTTTATTTGCCTGAGAGCATTTTTTACTATCTGAATTGTGTGGGCCTGCCACAAACTGTTGCACAGGCAAGGCAGGGCACAACCCAGGATAGCATTTATTTAGACTATAGTGGGAATGGAGTCTGTGTACAGCCAGCATTTATTTAGACTACAGTGGGAATGGAGTCTGTACAGAGGCCTCTTTGAATTCTGGGGTTATCCTGTTTTATTGTCTTTTTCTCTTCTTGTTCTAAAAGTTCTTCTAAAAGAACTTAAGCTCCATGACAGCAGAGACTTCGTCTGTATTGCTCATTCTGTCTCGTTGAACAAAATCTCTCCTTATATCCAAAAATGATGGTGACAGCTCTAGATTCTGGCTGTGATGAAATCAACACCCCATGTATTTACAAGGTACCAAGATTCCAATAAAAATGAAGCGGGAAAAAGACACTTATCACTTTTTTAAAAACACAACTAATACTTGAAGTTTCCAAATGGAGCTCATGAAATAGGAATCTTTTAAAGCTTTTAGCGTGAGCACACTGGACTGGGAAAAGCTGGAAATGGCTATTAGGACTCTCGTATAGTTTCATGCAGCTACACACCAAGCTTCTTCTTCCTCTGTGTCCATTACAGAATATGAGAAGAGAAGAGACAACACAATTCTGGAGCAGATAACACCGTTTGACTGAAGAAGTACAGGAATTTTCTTCTTCTCTGAGCTACAAACAAGCACCACTATTTCCGATGAAGGTGTTTTCACCAAGGACTTTCTGAACACATGGATTACTTTTGTATAGCAACAAAATAAGCAACATTAAAAGGGTGCTTTTGAGATGCTAGTACAGGGACAGAGCAAAGCAAGTTTTATGAAAGTTTGTTCTCTTCAGACAGAGCCTTCACCAAAGTGCTCCCTGGATTTGCTGGCTGCATTTGCTGCATCGAGAACCGTGCCACCAAGGGTCAGTGGGCCTGTTTTACCCTCTAAAGCCACAGGACACCTCAGCTTGTGTTGTATTTTCCTTGACATTATTCAACTTCAGAGAGGCTCAAAGTAAACAATGACAGATGTCGCGGGCCTAATGGCCAGGTATGGTCTTTGATTTCTGTTAGTGGAAAATGAATAAAACCCAGAGGTCTTGACAGCTGAATGTCTCTGGATGGTCTCTGCTTGCGTTTCTTCCCCGGTGCATTAACCTGGAGTGAAATGGCACCTACCATTATTCTAGGGTTGTTATATAAAGATGATTTTCAAAGAGGAAGAGAATCAGAACAAATAGGGACCCCCCTGGATGCAGGCTGGATGCAGGGGGGGGGGGCTAAGATTGGATGGGAAGCTGAGGGAGGAAGGCCTGGAACTTGAGGTGGCAGCTGGGGGTGGGAGGAGGCTTCTTTTCCCCCAGGAAATAAGAGGCCAATGGGCTCTTGTAGGAAAGAGCAGATCTACACAACAGGGGACCAGGGAAGGGCTCTTGGGAGCAAACTGTCTGCTTTCCAGTTTTGCCAAGAGTCAGGGCTGTCTTTTGAGTCTCTGCTTAGAACCCAGGTTCCTCTTCATATATCCAGCAAAACCCTTTCCAGATGTTTGTGTGTGTGTGTGTTTGTGTGTGTGTGTATGTAGGGGGGGGGGGTGTTGTCTTGTTTTGATTAAGAAAATTTGTTGTAAACCTTGTATACTGGAAATTTGCTAAGAGATCTGGTTTTGTTTGTTTTTACCACCCCACTCCTCATACAGAGAGAGAACATGGATATGCTAATGAGTGATGTAAATATGTTAATAGTAGGTAAAATTATATGGACATTGGCTTGATTTCAGTAATCGTTTCACTCTGTATATGTGTATCCAAAATCATGGTATACACCTTAAATATGGACTCTAACAAAAGAAAATCTGAAAGGCTAAAAGCAGAAATGTCAAAGAATAATTAAAACATCAATGTGTTAATAGAAATTATTTTAGCTCTGTATAATTATTTTAGTCTGTATAGACTAAACTATTTTATTTATTTGGAAATAAAAATATGTCATGTTTTTATTCAATGTTTGTTAAATGTTACATCATTTTTCAGACAGGTGTACTCTTGACACCATCTCTCCTTCCTCCCTGAGCTGTTTGTTTAGGTAGATTTTCAGATGGGTTTTCTCTAGGAACTTCTGTTTCTGATTCAAAGGCAGAAGCCCAGGATGGAGAGTGTTCAGGAAAGAAAACAGCCCCAGCTGCTCCCTGGGAACACCCCCATCACCACAGATTCCTGATCTCTACTCCCCTGATACTTTCAGGAGGACCTCCCCCAAAGCCGAGCGCCTGCTCCTCTGGAGAATCTTTCCAAAGAATTCCATCTCCTTGAAAATTTGAACAAGTCCATGATTCCTTGTCTTATCTTAGAGAAAACTCATCTCCAGGCCCCTCTAGGTTCCGAAGGGTGGTGGCTTTAAGAGTTTGCTTCTGATAAGAACCATAAGGAGACAGCACAGCTTTGCTGAGCATCCAGAAAGGGGTTGGCCCCGGGGAACCTACTGTCCACATCTGGGGAATTCCTGACAGCCACATCCTAGTTTATTGCCTTTCAAGCCTGACTGGGTAGCGTGTTTGCCTTAGGTTCCCCCTTTGCTAGGGCTAGAGAAAGAAAAGCTATACTGGGAGGCTGTGGTGTTCGAAATGGCCACACCGTGTCCCCACAGTGCTGCCAAGCACGCATGGCTCATAAAACAGCAGGTGAAGTCCAGAGGCTTTCCCCTCTGCAGAGACAATAGAAACCAGCTTTTATGCCCCCTGGGAAGGTGGCGCTCTCTCCGCCACCTGCGCCAACTGGCAACAGTCATGGAGAAGCTTTGGGGATTGCTTTTTCTCTTTCCATTTTTTTTTTTTTATTTTTTAAGAATAATGGATACAACCACTCTAAACATTTCTCTTTCTAAAAAAATTTTTGGAAATAATTATAGACTTACATGAAATGGCAAAAATATTGAATTCCATGTACCCTTTACCCAGCTTCCCCCAGTAGTAATATGGGAGATGACTACAGAATAAAATAAAAAGTAGGAAATTTGCCACACTCAGATTTCACCACATTTACATGCCCGTATGTGTGTGTGTAGTTTGATGCAATTTTATCTGCTATATTCATTTAGGAATTACCACCACAATCAAGGCACAGAACTGCTCTATCAACTATGAGGGACTCTCCTTGACCCTCACTTCCCATGTCTAGCCCCTGGTAACTACTAACTAGGTATCCCTTTCTATAAATCTGTCATTTTGAGAATGTTATAGAAATAAGAACATATAGTAGGTAAATTTTGGAGATCAGATTTTTGCTACTGAGCATAATGCCCTCATTCAAGTTGTCCTGTGTAATAACAGCTAGTTTCTTTGTATTGCTGGGTAGTATTCTATCCTAGGGATGTTTAACCATTCATTTATCTGTTGAAGGAAACTTTATTGGTTTCTACTTCTTTTGCTATTACAAATAGAGCTACTGTGAACGTTAATGTATAGGTTTTGGTGTAAACAGAAATTTTCATTTCTTTGAGCCAAACACTCAAAGGTGCAACCCTTGGGTTATATGGCAGATGCACGTTGAGCTTTATAAGAAACTGCCTGCCAAATTAGTGTCCTGAATTGCTGTATCATTTTGCATTCCTACCAGCAATGAGTGAAAATTCCAGCTGCTAAAAATCCTCACCAGCAAGGCTGTGGTTTATGTTTTTGTTTTTATTTTTGTGAGACGGAGCTTCAAGCTGTCGCCCTGGATAGAATGTCGTGGCATCACAGCTCAGACCTCAACCTACAGCTCCTGGGCTTAAGCGATTCTCTTGCCTCAGCCTCCCAAGTAGCTCAGACTACAGTTAGTCACCTGCCACAATGGTACCCAGCTATTTTTTGGTTGTAGTTGTTATTGTTGTTTGGCAGGCCTGGGCTGGATTCGAACCCACCAGCTCTGGTGTATGTGGCTGGCACCTTGGCTACTTGAGCTACAGGCACTGAGCCAAGGCTGTCTATTTTTTAATCCCTGGGACTCAAGAATGTTAGAAGTCTATGGGGCCTTAAGGATTGTCTTGTCTAGCCCATTGATTCTAGAGAAGGACCTAAGATGCTGAGAAAGGACCTGACCATCATTTCTCCCTCTTGAAATCCTTCTGGTATTATTATTACCATCCCTGTTGGTATAGTCTTGGGTCAAACCGTCTCCTCTTCATAACATCTCTGGAAACTTGTCAAAGGTTGAGCACGAGCTGAGATCCTTGCTCAAGCCTCTGGGAAAAATCTTGCCCAGGAAGTTTGACCTTGTACTTGCTTTCATTAGAGAAACTAGGCTGCAATTACACTTGCAGATTCTTGCAAGGCTTGACTCTTAAAGCAACACTGCGGTACCTGCTCCCAGGAAATCACTAACAGCACCAAAGTTCATATGCAATCTGAACTGAGAACACACGGCCAGTTTCTTTCAGCTGCCCCCTACCTGTCAGTAATATCAACAGCCCTTGCTATCAGCTCAGCTACTCCCGTTTGTGGAGCACCTACTGTATATGTACAAGGAACTTTACACCCCATGACTCTGGTGTTTATGTCAACCCTGCAAGGTGTTCCAGAGAACCCTATCTGACAGATGAGGTGGCTACCAAAGCTCATAAGCTGCCACTCAAAACTTTTGGAATAAAGCAATCAAGTCTAGGTTGTTCTTTTGCGCAAGCCCTCACAGTACACAATTCACAAAAGATTGTCTTTGGTGATCAAAATGGCCTTTCCTGTCATTTTCTGAGCTTAAATGTGCAATGGCTTCTCTCTGCCCAGGTTTATACCTGAAATTTGGGTAGCAGCAGCCAGGTGGCGCCAGAGCAGAGCTTCATTAATTCAGCAGACCAGCTTAGCAGCACAAAAGCGCTGATTCTCATATCATGGTGCATGCTTCCAACCCAACTATAGCACTTTTAGCACATTAAGTTATTAAAATGGTAGACATCCCTTCTTCATTAAAATTCACTATTAACATCTACACATCTTTCCAAAAGGGATATATCCCAAATTAAAGAAATACAACATCCAGGTATAATATAAATCCTTTCCCCTAGACATCCATTGCTTTAAAATGCTGCTTACTCTAACTTCAAATTGTCCGAATACTGATGCTCCTGAGAAATAGATGTGTTACCGGGTGACGCCTGTGGCTCAAAGGAGTAGGGTGCCGGCCCCATATGCCAGAGGTGGCGGGTTCAAACCCAGCCCCGGCCAGAAACTGTGAGAAAAAAAAAGAGAGAGAGAAATAGATGTGTTGCCAACCCTTACAGCATTCTGAGTGATTAAAAGCCTTGCATTTCTTTGAGGTTCTCTGTGCAGACTCAATTAAAGCATATCTGTAGCTTTGTTTACTGTTGGGCTTGTTTGAAACTGTTTTAAGAACTTAGATCTTGGGTGGCACTTGTGGCTCAAGGAGTAGAGTGCCGGCCCCATGTACCGGGTGTGGTGGGTTCAAGCCCGGCCCCTGCCAAAAACTGCAAAAAATAAATAAATAAAAAAAAAATAAAAAACCTTAAGTCTTTTTGTTTTGCTTGTCAATGCCCAAGTCTTCATAACCTACTAATTTCTCCCCATTTTTTTCTATGTGGACAGATTATTTTCCTTTTCTTAATTCTCCCAGGAAGGGGAAAGACAATTTTTTTCTCTGTGTCACATCACCCAGTGACCTCTCTGAGTTGTTTTTCCTTGTTTGCATATTTCTGATACAATAAATTCTCTTCTTCCCAGTTCTCCTTTCTTTGAATTTTAAATAGGGTGACCAACCTGGGCTAGTTTGCCTGAGTGTCCTGGGAACCCCCTCAGTCCTAGGCAAAGCAGGGTGGTTTATAAATTTTGCTTCAGATTTGAGCAAAAGTTAACCTGAATCAAATTTAAGATTAAGATTCAATTTCAACCACAGTAGCAGGCTTCATTCTCAATAATAGAGCTATTATTCATCCATTCACTCATTCATTCAGCAAACAGAGGTTAAGGAAAGCTCAATCTCCTCTGCCATCCCAAATCCAGCAAGTAACTCTTAACACTTCCACTTTTCACTCCAGCTTTTTGATGACAATAATTTGTGTTGTACATTTTCTAAGGCCCATGGTGCTGAACATGGCATCTAATTTGAACAGATGCTTTATTAATGGTTATTAAATGGAAGAAAAAAGTGAATGCCCCTCTTTTCCTTGGGGCTACCACCATCATCACTAAGATCCTTGTAAGCCCCTTCTGGAAGCTCAAGAAAGCTCCTGGAAGGGAATAGAAAAGAAACATCATGATGTCACATGGGGGCCTGGTGCAGACAGGGACAGCAGTGGCCAACAATTTTCAGAATCTGCCTCAAATGTCAAAATTCCTTTTACTCTTCTGGGAATAAAATCTCCCCCAATTGGTTTCCCAGGAGGTTTATACCTATGTTTATAAGGTGCTGGAATTTAGGAGAGATTCATAACTCAGGAGCAGTCTTCACTTTGCTTCAGACCTCCCTCCTCATGGTGACGGAGGGAGGAAAAGGAATTTGACAGAGAGATTGTCTTCCATTCCCAAATAATTTCTGTCTCTTTCCCAGCCAGACTCTCTATAAAAGGGAAAACTGGACAACAGTCTAGTGGGAAAGGGAGCATGTCCTGGCAACTTTCTGTGAAACACGTACGCCACGCTGTTTACAAATTCCTGTAGCCAGCCCCAGAATCCAAATGTAGACAACTCTGTTTATGTAACTAAAATAGGCGCCTCAACATGTGATTAAGGTGCCTGCTGGGAACTGAGCCCCTGAGAGGAGACATTTGCTGCAGCAGAGGGCAGAGTGGAGAGCAGGGCACAGGCTCCCCTGGGTCCCTAGGTAGGTAGGAAGTTCTTTAAAGACTGGTTTCTGGGACAGACATCTCCCAGGACAGGCCTGTCTAAGATGCAGGGGAGAGTTGAGATGAGCCACCACCTGGCCCTTTCTTTGCTGTCTGCCACAGAGGATGGAGTTCTTCATGGAACAGGGACTTGTCCAGCAAGCCACAGCATGGTCCCCTCCCACACGGGGGCACTAAAGGGTCTGAGGCAGCCAGTTCCTTCCTCAGCACAGCGTTTGGAGTGAGGCCCCCTCCAGTCTACCCTGCCAGAAGACTTCAGACATATGGTTCCAATCAGCCTCCCACCGCCTGGGTCATTAAGGAGGCTTGACTGTTATAGGGTCAGGAGACAGGCCAATAAAGCATTCCCTCTGAGGTATTGTCCTGAACTCACCATGCCCTTCACACCTCTAGACCCCTGTCCTCGTGACGACTATGATGGCCTTCTTCCAGGAGGAAGAAGGCATCATCTTCAACAATGGCGCTTCCTGTCCACACATCCCCTAGCCCTCCCCATCCTGAAGAAGCCATTCCTCCTGTCCCTGGGCATTGTGGTCACCATCTGCAGGTCAGCCCACTCCACTCATAGCCACCAGTGACCCTAGTGTCATTGTCTTTCCACTACACTTTATGCTGGCATGATTTTCAATGTGGGCAACTGTGTGGTTAAATGCCTTACCTTTCTGGTCACTGGAAGATGACATCCAGATGTCTGGGCCCCAAGATAAGAGCAGGAACAGAGGTACCATGCCCACAGTGGGGGCGGGGGGTCCTCAAATCATCCTGTCAACTCCCTGCAACCCTAAAGGAGGCTTTGATTCTCATGGCTTCTGAGGTCAGTCCTGGCCACCTGGCACCCATGTGGCTCATCTCCTGCTCTCTGTACTCCTGGCTCCTTGCATTTTCCAGTTTGGGAGGAGCCATGCACTAGGGGACCTTTGTCCTGTTTCCTCTCCTTAACCTGCTCTCTCACCCCCACTCACCCACCCCCCCACACCCCGAAATGTCTGCCTCATCCTGCTCACTATGCAGGTCTCCACTAAAATGCCACCTCCTTAGAGGCAACTTCCCAGACAGCATGTCTCCCGGGTCTAGGTGCAGTCCCTTCTTGTGTGTCCACAGCACATGCCAACTGCTGCTCTGAGTGATGTGTCTGCACTCTCTCCACCTCCTGAGATGCAGACTGAGGGCTTGAGCTGCGGCCGCTGTGCACCTCTTCCAAGCTCTCAAGTGCTTGTGTCCTGTCCACTTCCCTGTTGGATGCTCAAAGGGCTCGAAACCTATCTTCCCCCACTGCACACCCAGTGTCTAGGAACAGAGGAGCTAATGGATCAACTGATGCATCAGCCAAAGGAGGCCTAGACAGTGGTTCTCAACCTTTCTCATGCCGCGACCCTTTAATACAGTTCCTCATGTTGTGGTGACCCCTCCCTCCCCCAACCATAAAATTATTATTTTTTCTTTTTTTAATTATTATTAAATCATAGCTGTGTACATTAGTGCAATCATAAAATTATTTTTGAATGAAAATAATGTATTAAAAGGTCGCAGCATTAGGAAGGTTGAGAACTACTGGCCTAGAAGAACCCAGAAGAGACAGCCCAGAACAACCAGAATCAACATGACCTTAAAGCAAGACCAAGCTTGAACTTGACCATGTGCCCCACCACAAAAGGGGCTTCCAGGCAACAAAGGGTGACTGTTCTCTACTCAAACCAATGGGATCTTGCAAGGTAATTAGGTCAGAGGAGAAAAGGTACCAGAAAAACCCCACAGTTTTTCTGAGTGTTGTTTTTTCTTCTTCTTTGGAAAGAATAAAAATGACTGTTTGTCACTAAGCTCTTAAGGGGAACTCAGGTGGTTGTGGCATGTAGTAAGAGGAAGAGAAGTTCCGACAGATCCCAGAGGCAGACACAGAAGCAAGAGGCGCCATTGAAGTCACACTTGAATGCCAAGCTCCCAGTGTAGAGGAGGGCACCTGGGTGCCAGGCCCAGTCCTGCACACACAGAGGACATTCACAGCCCACCTCCAAGCCCAGCCTGCATAGGTAACTGTAATAATTGGCAGGTAGGCCTCTGGCCTCTGGGCTTCAATTCACCAGGGGCCCATTAAAAAAACAAACAAACAAACAACAACAACAACAAAAAACTGGACGTTCTGCCACAGCTGCCAGTGTTTAGCTTGGGCTGGGGAAGCTTCAGCTTCCATGACAAGACTGGGGCTGTGTGACCGCAGCTGCCCTGGGCAAACAGGAGCTCCTGAACAGGCTCACAGAAAGAGGCTCTGCTGGCCAATAATCCTTCTGCTCCCTGGGGAAAGAGGAGGAAACAGCCCTTCCCTTTGACCTGCAGCCTCTCTTGCACATGATAGTGGAGAAGAAAGGAATCTTTCTGGGAGGACTTTTTTTTCTGGATGGAAGGGAGGGATCATCACCTCCATGGTGATAGATTTTCCAGGTCATCAGTGCCCTTGTAATCCTTCCCGTGAACACCTGTGGTAACAGGGCTATTTATCCCAGTCCACAACAGTACCACCGTCCTAACAGTATCTACTGCCGATACTACAGGAGTCAGCCAGGGCCACTGCTACCCCTCTTATGTGTACATTGCAGGCATCACTAGTCAACAACGGTTGGCTTTCCTACCCAGCCTCAGACATAGACTTGGAATCCTTCTCAACTCAGGAAGCCATAACAAGTGGCTAGGAGTTGGCAGGAGAGCTGAAAAGGATGGGCAGCTTCAATTTAGTAACTTGGAAGAGGCCAAAGTTATCACATCACCAGAAAGCAAAGAGAAGAGTGAAGTGACACTGACCACTGCCCCAAAGAGCCACCATCACTATTCTCCGAAGAGTGGGCCCTCTGAGGATGGTCCTTGGGGTGGGGACCATTGGATGGTCCAGAGCTGGGGCACCAATGCCAGGCACACATCCCTGCTGCTCATTATAGAGAAAAAAGTAAATGACCCTCTTTTCCAGGCACCAATGCCAGGCACACATCCCTTCTGCTCAACCCTGTACTAGAAGCTTGTCTTTTGATTGGAGTTTTTGCCAGCAATCTGCCATAGCAGAGACAGAGCTGGCCACCAGCAGTAGTCAACTCTCGGAGGCAGCTACCCCCCTGCTTCAGTGGCTTCCTACAGTGGGCTCCTGACCGCCCCTGCTCAGCAGGCCTGCATTTGGAAGTTAGTATGAAGTGCTGCTAAGGGAAATGATGAAGAAGTGGCTTTCCTGGGGTCAAGCCCACATTCTCCCCAGAGGAAAGGTCCTGCGCTTAGGCTCCAGAGAGTGACAAATTGCCACCTTGGGCTTCCTTCCAACAGACTTTATTTTCCCACATGTTAGATACAAAAGCCGGAAGCAATTTCAATAGTGCCTCCCACTTTCTGCCAGATGCCGGGGGAGGCGCCCTGTGCCATCCCAGCTGGGTGCTGCGCCCTGAGCTTCTACCTCCAGCCCGAAGGAGGAGAGAGACCTTGGCTGCTTCCGCATCCCCTCTCAGCTCCCCGTGGGGTGTGAGGACTATGACTTGGTCCCTGGGTCCCACTCCCTTGGATTTGGGCTGACACTGTATCTCTCTAAGTCTGTTTCTTCACCTGCAAAATGAGAATAATGATATCACCTGCTAGGATGGCCATAAGGACCAAAAGAGATGGTCCATACAAGCATATGGTGACCACCCGCTGGATGCAGGCCGTTATTAACATGGTGGTGATATTTCACCTACAATGCCTCTCTGTAGATTTTTTAAAATTTAGATAAAATACACACAACATCCAATTTACTCTCTTGAAATGTATAATTCGATAGCCGTATCTTCAGAATGATATGCAACCATCTGGTATCCAGTCCCAGAACTTACTCATCACCCAGTCACCCAGAACGCTCTCCATGAGCCCTGTGCCATTCAGCAGTCACTGCCTGTTCCTCCTTCCCCCCAGCTCCTGGCAGCTATTAATCTGCTGCCTGTGTCTATGAGTTTGCCTATGCTAGACATTTCATATCAACAGAGTCATAATATACAGGGGTTTGTGTCTGGTTCTTTCACTTAACATAATGTTTTCAAGACTTCTCCATATTGCAATGTATGCAGGGCGTCATTCTGTTTTATGGTTAAAAATATTCCATTGTGTGGGTAGGGGGTGCCATATTTTGTGTATCTATTCACCTGTTGATAAGACATTTGGGTTCTTTCCACCTTTTGGCCATTTGTGAATAGAGATGCTATGAATATTTGCTTGCAGGTCTTTGTTTTTTGTTTGTTGTTGTTGTAGTTTTTGTTTTTGAGACAGAGTCTCATTATGTCACCCTCAGTAGAGTGCTGTGGCGTCACAGCTCACAGCAACCTCAAACTCTCGGGCTTAAACAATTCTCTTGCCTTAGCCTCCAAAGTAGCTGGGACTCTAGGTGCCCACCACAACGCCCGGCTATTTTTTTGTTGCAGTTGTCATTATTGTTTGGCAGGTCCAGGCCAGGTTCGAACCCACCATCTCCCGTGTATGTGGCTGGAGCCCTACCCACTGAGCACCCATGGGTGCTGAGCCTGCAAGTGTTTGTTAAACATCTTTCTTCAGTTTGAGGAGGTATTCCTAGAATTATAGGTTGCATGTTAATTCTATCTTTAACTTACTGGGAAATCACAAAACAATGTATACTGTTTATATTCCCATCAGAAATGTGTAAATGTTTTATTTCTCCATATCCTCCCCAATACTTCTTTTCTTTTTTTTTTTTTTTATTATGGCCAACCCAGTGGGTGTGAAGTGATATGTCATTGTGGTTTAATTTGCACTTCCCCAATGACTGATGACATCAAGCATTTGTATATCTTCTGTGGAGAAACATCTGTTCTCTGCGCTTATTTCTTAATTGGGTCGTTTACTTTTTGTTACTTCTATAGATTTTAGGTTATTTTCTGGCCAATGGGGTTAGGAAAAAGAGTAAAAAAGACATGAAAGTGGGTGTGTGTGTTGGGAGGAGGACAGGGTGGCAAATTCAAACTCACAATATAAGCAGGAAATAAAATCAAGTCCCTTTACTTTGTCCAAAAGTTACTTGTCTTCTTTCTGAGTCTTCATGGCTGGTTAGTAGGGAAAAGATTAATTTTTAATCTGATCTGCTTTAGAACTTAGATTCTAAATTTAAATAGCCCTCCTAGTTATGCTCAGTCTTTCTAGAAAAACAACAAACCCAAGTCCCAAGATTTCTCTTCCCTGGCCCAACGGTGGCCACAGGGGTGGCATGGGGCTGCAATGGGTTTGTAACCTCAAAGCAGAGGGGACACCTCAGCACCTTGGTTTGGTGACCTCTGCCTCCTCTGGCCTCCTGGGCCATGTTCTGGTTTTCTGATTCATTTTCCTCAGATGAAGAGGAATTTGGAGGTGGTGACTCAACCAGTCTTCCAAGGGCAGGGGAATCGTGCCCTTAGCCCATGACACCTGACACAGCGTTAGACAAGGAGGAGGTAAACATCATCCGTCAATCGTTTGGGTTGACTATGAGCAATGAGATCCTCGGGAGATGAAGACGATCCCTCAGTGGGTTACAGTGGTTAGAGGAAATATTCAAATGGCCACGGAGCCCCTCTCTGCCCTGCGCCATGAGATCTCCCAATTTACTGCCTTCGAACTGACAAGTGTCTATATTTATAACTCCCCTGCTTTGCCAGTCCTCCAGGCTCAGAGGAAGGCAGAGTCCCCTCCTTTTTGAAGCTAATCCTCCCATCTTCATTCTTAATTTCCCATCCCCACATCTTCTTCAAGATCTGCACTTTGATCAGAGGAAGAGCTCCAAGCAGAGAAGTCAGCCTGCTCGGATCTGCAGAGAAGCGCCTGACTTCAGGTTGGCTCTGAAAAGCAGAAACTTCTGTACTCTCAGTTGCCCGCAGGTTCTGCTGGTACTTCATCCATGTTCATATACTGATCTGCCTGCCAGCAGGCTGCAGGATCATGAATGCTAAAGGTCTCTGAAGGGAGGAAGGCAGGCCAAGACCAGTTTCTCAAGAAGTGCAATTAGAGTCTGAGTAATGGACTTGCTGGAGCTAAAAGAAAATGATTAACACCCCCCCACCCCCAGTGGCTGGTGTGCAGTGCCTAACTCCTGTAATCCCAGCACCTTGGGAGGCCAAGGACAGAGGATTGCTTGAGCCCAGGAGTTCAGGACCAGCCTGGGTGAGACCCCACCTGTACAAAAAAAAAAAAAAAAGAGAGAGAGAGAGAGAGAAAATTAGCCAGGTGTGGTGGAGCACATCTGTAGTCCCAGCTACTCAGGGGAAGATTGTTTGAGCCCAGGACTTGGAAGTTGCAGTGAGCTATGATGATGCCAGGGTGACATCAGTGAGATCCTGTCTCTGAAGGAAAAAAAGACAAAAAACACAAACCTTACAAAATAAACTGAAACCAAAAAGAGTATGTTTGGTGTTGAACAGCGAATTAGAGGTCTAGAAGATCAAATGAGAGAAATAGTGCACAGTATAAAAACACAAAGAGATGGGTGGTGCCTGTGGTTCAGTGGGTAGAGCGCCAGTCCCACATACTGAGGGTGGCGGGTTTGAACCTGGCCCCAGCCAAATTGCAACAAAAACTGGCTGGGAGTTATGGCTGGTGCCTGTAGTCCCAGCTATTTGGGAGGCTGAGGCAAGAGAATCGCCTAAGCCCAGGAGTTGGAGATTGCTGTGAGCTGTGATGCCACAGCACTTTACTGACGGCGACATAGTGAGACTCTGTCTCAAAAAAAAAAAAAAAAAAAAACAACCCACAAAGTGATGGACAGCAGCAGGTAACGATAAGAGACTTAAAGGACAAAATAAGAGACATGACATTCAAATAATAAAAGTTCCAGAAAGGGGAGCAAGGGGGGAAGCTCAGATGGAAGAGAAGTGATATATAAACACGTAACAGAGGGAAATCTCCATGACCTGACACAAGATTTAAGACTGTAAACCAAAAGGCCCAAGGCCCAGGACAGGATTTTTTTAAAAACACACGCCCAGACATAACTGGGTGGAAATCTTGGAATTCTAAGGATAAAGAAAACTGTTTACCAGAGCAAGAGAGAACCAAGTGTCTGAAGGCAGCACAGCCTCATCTTGCTCCAGCTTTGCACCATCCTGCTGAACAAGGTGAAAGTGAATATTCATCATTTCAAAATGAAAACATTGTGATAGCTTTCATGATTTTCATCTGTCTGTGGACCCTCTCATCCCACATATGGCCTGGGCTGGGGGCCTAATGTCGTGTGTCTTTGGCTCTATTTCTTACACGGCCAGCCAGCCTGAGCCCCTGCAGGCCAGCAAGCTCTCCTTGACTTTGAGCCTGGACTCGTGGGCATTGAAATGCAAACAAGGAACCCACCTGCAGTGTCCTCTGCCAGGGCCTTTGCTCTTTTTGCCCTTTGCTGACTCCCAGAGGAAGGATGAGACAGAAACACTCATGCTCATTTCCTCCAGGGGCCCACCTAACCTTCCCTCTTCTCCAGGCGACTTAACACTAGAGACTGTAGCAGCCACGACTGTAGAAGCTGTAACCAGCATTTCCTGTGACCCAGCTGAGGTTCTCCTGAGACACGATGGGTCACTTGGCCTCCCCCAGGTCCCTTCCCTTCTCTGGGTGCCCAACCTCCCCCCGTCTGCCTGCCGCAGCTTCACCAGCTACCACACCAGAAGTGAGGCCCCCTAATCTGAGAGCATGCTCTGTATTTGAACTCTGACTTGCCTCTCGGGCTTACTTTCCAGAGATGATGAAAAACAAGCCACCTCAAAGCAGTGCCACCATGTGGAACAAGGGATTGCTTCAGGTTAACAACCAAAGGAAGAATTAAAAGAGGGAAGTCCTGGAATGGGAGAGTTGGTAAGGAAAGAGACGTGGGGATGTAGAGATACAGACAGCTCTAAGAGAGGCCAGCAGGCGATGTGACGGGCAGGAGCAGGGAGGTAGCCCATGCAGGAGGAGCCCTGGAGGGCTGCCACCTAGGATGCTGACCTGCAGGGCCAGATCCTGCCAGGGGCAGCTCGGCAGGGTCATGAGTGATGTTTAGTTGGAATGCCAGCATATTGGATAAAGTGGGGTTTCCAGTCATCATGAGTGGCAATGGTCTATGAATTTGCATGTCTGAGGGCACCTGGCTGGGTGTAAGGGTACAATTTCCCAGGTGCTCAGTGACCTTGAGTGATACCAGATCTACCTTTAGCACAAGGGTAATGGGCACACATGTCCTGACAAGCAGGCCATCTCCCTCCTCTCCTCAATACCCCAAAGCCCACCTTCCATCTCCCCCTATCTGCTGGCCTGAAACTGGCCAAGGCCTTGGACTTGGGCCTCTTCCTAACTCCAAAGCTTCTTCCTAATTCCAGAGGCTGAGAAGCAAGACCATGGGTCACCCCTCCCTGCCCGTGAGACGCGCAGCTAAGTTGGAGCAAAGACCCTAGAGGCCCAAATGAAGAAATGTCCAGGACCCGCAGCAACTTGATGGCCATGTTGCTAACACTGGTCAAGGTCTAAGTCAAAGACCATGCTCTCCATGGAGCGTGCCTTCAAGGATTTGCATTCCTGCCCAGTTGACAAAGGCTCCAAAGTGCTGGCTTGGGGAGGGATGTGCCAGCTTTCTGTTTAGTCTGGCACTGATCAGATGAGCCTGCAAGGATGAGTGAGCTGCCCAGTGTAGATTTCAAGGCCCCTGAGTCCCTGTGTTTATCATTAGGTTCAGTTCCAGGGGCTCAGCCATGTGTCTATTCAAAATAATAATTATGATAGCCCCCGTCTTCGATAAGATGCAGACTTTGGAATCCATGTCAATGTACAGTAGTGGCACAGAACACCCTAAGACAGAGCAATTTCACCTTATGACTTGGGGGTGCATGAAGAATTGGATTTATCAGAAGAATTCTCAGAATGCATGTGGGCATCACACACCTCAGTGAGAAAAGGGTGTGAGGACATAATAGTAGAGAGAGAGAATTAAGGAAATGGCCAGCACAATGTTGTGCAAAATTAGATGTTTCAGCTGGTTTTGGTCCTGGACAATGGAAACACCAGCTCTTGGCTATTCAATTACCTCTTGACGCTGAGGACTGGCTAAATATATTTAGTTCCGGAAATGTCCCAATAAAACAAGAGAAAAATGGGAGAAAAGGCTTTGGCTGAGGCCAAGCCATTCTCACAGCTGCAGAAAGACCAATCCCAGAGACCTGGCCCCTGCCCCAGCCCCAGCCCCTCATGGCTCGAGGAGCCTGCCTGAAGCAGACCCTGACAACAGCCTGGCAGGGGAGCACAGGCCATCAGGCGACCCCAGAAGACGCCTCCTGCTGGCGCGCCTGCCCCTATGGTGCACTGCTCCATCTCACCTAGCAGCAGGAGCCCTGAAGCAACCTTTCTGACTATTGCGTGGGACACCCAGGCCTCCAGGACGCCCCAGTCACCTATCGGCTCCCCTGCCTCCTTAGGAAAAGCCACCAGCCTCCTAACCACACACGGACATTTTTGGCAGAAACACCCTTATTATTCCACCTGAACCAACAAGCAACAAAGCCAGTCAAGAAATTTGCCTGTTGGGATCGCAAAGCTTTGAATGCCATCAGTCATGTGGAAAGTGTGGATTCGGGCCTGGCAGCGTCCCCCAAGGCTTTCATGGCAAATGACAAAAGGCTGCTGAGCACTATCAAGCCCACGTGGAAGAGGACCCAGTATCGCAACTCCAGGCACCGGCCTCCTTGGATGGCCCTAATGAGGACCAGGTGACCGGGCATGAATAGCGACCACACTGTGTTTGTTGAGTCTGAGATTACTGCAAAGCCTGGAATGAATGAATCTACAAACAAGCACGTCTCTCTGTCCAGGAAAGAATGGAACACAGAGAAGGGGGGGAGGGGGGGGGACAAGGGAGAGTCATCAGTGTGATTCTTGTGGAGCTAAGGAATACACTTGGAAGTACAACTTCCGAGTGGCTGGAGAAATCTTTGGTCAGCATCTTACGACTTCTGGATAATATCAGAGTCATTCCGACCCTCCAAGCCAGGCCAGATGGAGGCAATGTCGCATAGCGTGCAAACTTGCCTTTGACTCCACTCTGCCCTTCTGCTGTCTCCTCCTCCTCGTCTAACAATCACAAGTGTGCAGACACACACGTGCATACACATGCACCAACAATAGCTGAGGGTCTTCCCTTCTCTCTTGCCAATCACTGTGCCTAGGAACAGCTCTGATACAATGAGCACTGATCACAGTCAAGTATCAGTGCATTTAAATTGAAATTTGAATACATCATGCTGAAGATGATGGGTTCCAATTCTCACTGTGGAAACGGAGGAGTTAGCTGGGAGGAGGAGGCGAGAGTCCCAGCGAGGTATCCAGGGATGTTTTGGAGGAAGGCATGGGAAGACTCACCCAACTCTGCCTCTGACTTCATCGACTTCCCACATCAATCTCCGTCTTCTCATCTGAATAAGGTGAGGCATGACTTAGGTGACTTCCCTGTGCCTCCAGGGCAGCAGGGCAGCAGGAATTCCTCCAGAGCTCCTGAGAAGTAACTGGGCACACTCATGGCCAGGTGGAGACTCAGTAGCCAGCTTGTTCCTCATGCCCCAGGTGAGCCTGCCCTTCCGGGGCACACAGAACAGGCTTTGGGGGACAGGCTGCTGCTCACAAGCTGTTGCTGTCATGTGCTCTTGGGAGTGTTTGGGGCGCATATTGGTAGTTCTGTAGGACACATGCTGGAGGTTCTCTCCTGTCCCCCTAGAGGCCACTGGGACGACCCTGCTCAAACACAGCAACAAGGCATCCCTGGTCCCCATAGCCCAGCTAACCTTTCTCCTTCTAGGTCTTTTCTGAAAGCACGTGGCATAGGGTTGCCTCAGTTTCACTCCCCTGTGGGAACAACATTTGGGTTATGTTTAGGTAAGTGGCTGAGTTTCATCAGGGCGAAGAACACTCCCTGGGATTGTGCAAGGCAGGGGCCCTGCCTTCTTCAAATTCCCCCCAAGTAGCCTTGTATCACAGGGCTCTCTAGTCCCCCTTTGTTCATCATCCTTCCTCCTCCCCCACCAACTGCCACCTTCTTTGTGACAGGCCACTCACCTCCTGTGCTTCCACCCGCTCTCTCTGAGCCCAGCCATCAGGTGACTGGACTGGACTCAGGACTGGCCTCCCCATTGCCTTGACAGACTAGAAGTCTGGGCCACAAATGACCAGTCCTTGTTATTCATAAGTTTTGTGGGTTTGGGTTTTTTTATGCATAAAGAGGTATTTGGGAATGAATTTTTAAAATAACTTCTTATAGCCAACGAAGAATTTTTAAATATCACTTAGAACAAAAAGCCTCTTAGAAGCCCAGTTTCCAGAACATCACCACATGGACACCCTGTTTGTTTGCTGCAAACTATTTACTTTGCTACAAATTGAATGCAGAGAGAGGGCCTTGGGGGCCTAGATCTCAGCCTCAAAAAGAATTCAAGTAACCTCAGCCCCATTCCACATGCCCCACCTCAACTATGCACCACGGAATGATGTTGTGTTTGGAGCAGGTCTCCGTCAGCTTTGATTTGGCCACGGGTTGCTCCTTATAATTCTGTATTTCAGATCCTGGGGCAATGGCAATTAATAGAGCAATGGAACACTTTTGACCTATAGAAAAGACTCGTGTGTTCATTAAAGACAGAAGGGAGGGAGTGTAGGAAGGAACCAGAAAGGTGCTCTCTGTCCTCATAGCATGTTCTGGATGTCTCACCATTTCACACCCCACCCAGGTCTGGCTTTATGAGAATGCACCTTCCCTGCCTCCAGGAGGGGATCTAAGGAGACTCGGTGGCCCCCTTGGTCCCATTTTTCCCCTTAGTTCACCCTACTTGCTATCCATTATGGGCTATACATCCCCAGAGTATACATTGAACCCCTAGCCCCTGTAAGTCAGAATGTGAAACTAGGTCCTTTAAAGAGGTGACTGACTTAAAATGAGGTCCTTAGGGTGGACCCTAATCACACTCCTTGAAGAGGAAATTTGGTCACACAGACACCAGGGATGTGCACACAGAGCAAAGACCACATGAGGACACAGTGAGACGGTGGCCACCTGCTAGCCAAGGAAAGAGGCCTTGGCCGAAGCCAATCCCTTTGATACCGTGACCTTGGACTTCCAGGCTCCAGGACTATTAGGTAAATTCTGTTGCTGAAGCCACCTTGTCTATGATACTTTGTTATGCAGCCTGAGCAGATTCAGACACTCTCTCCAACCAGCAGTTTCCTGGTCTGTAAAATAGGACTTACCATCTATTATAACTTGAAGGCTCTTGTAAGAGTGAAGGTTACTAATGACTAGGCACCTGGCACAACCAGGCACTTGCTAACTAATTGTTAAAATTGCCATTGTTGCTATTCAAGACCAATCAATGTTATACGTTATTTATGTCACTTTACCAAATGTCATACCAAGAACCTTTCCCCATTGATTAAGTACCAAAGAATTTAGTGTTTTGGAGAACCCTCAAGATTTCACTCTCTCATGGCCACCACCTCACACAGCTCTCAAGACTTTACGTCCTCCCCAGTTTCACAGAAAGTCAGTATTTCGCAGTAGCCACTGACAGGACAAAGCTCTGTGTAGTCTGTACAATTCTATCCACAAGGCTACTCACCCCATGTCAAGCTCTAGCAAATCAGTCAGGTATGATTTCACCCTGTATAGCCTGTTTCTTCTCCTCAAAGAAACGATTTATATTTAAGAATTGTGGCTGTGTCCTCCCTTGTGCCTGTGCCACGTGACGCGCTGAGCAGTGGGACTCACACACTGAGACTTCTCTCAGGTCGCAGGGTTTCCGTGGACACCGTAACCACACGGTGATGATGGGTTATGCACTTTACCACCAATCCTGGCCATTAGTCTACATTTAGTCTGTTTGTCTTAGAAAATACTGAACCTTGACCATCTCTGAATTTAACCCTCCAATCTGATGAATTAGAATCCCTCTAAAAGTTCCCCCAGGCCACAATGGCTTGGTACCTGGCCATGTGCCACTTCTGTCCCTTAACATAACTAAGTGAAAGAGGCCTCTTTGCCTTCCATTTTTGATGGCCACAGATTCTCTGCCTGAGTTTCTCCTTTTGGAAAAAAGTTTCTGTAAACACTTGGGCTCTGCAAAGTTGACTACTTGAGATTTCTCTTCTCTGTTTAAGTGAGGTGGGAAGCAACCAGCACCCAGTAAAGGGGAACGCCAGAGAGAAGGGTACGGCATTATGTTCTACTGTGATTTTTTAGCTTTTAGTATGTTCTCTCCTTTCTGGCTGATTGTTTCATCTGCAGGATTAGAGAGAAGGCTGTGGTCGTGGAAAATGCGTTGTCTTCATCTACACCAGCTATCTCCGTGGGCCCCTGGTGGTGACATCCCTCCAGTTCTGGCATCTCTTCCTTCCACTGGCCTCAGGAAAGCGACCCCCACCCTCTCCGCAGGGCTGACTCTCTACTTAAACCCTTGTCCAGCATCCTCACCCCAAAGGACCTTCCACTTCCTTCCCCCACACAGAGTCCTTTCTGACATTACAAAACCATCTCTCTTGAGCCCACTGCTCTTCCCCAGTGGATCGTGTCTCCCAGCCACGATCACCTGGTCTTTGCCACATCCTGTAGCTGCTCTTCACTCCTGCATGTCTGAAGGGTGACACCCAGCCCTCCACTCCATCAAAGGACACTCCCGTCTGCAGGCCAAGGAGAACCCCAGAGCAAAGCCTCACTCAAGGCAGGCAGAAGAGACACAAGGCCGTGAGGCTGGCTGAGATGCTGTGTCACACGGGCAAATCAGAGTCACACACAGCACAGCTCCAGTCTGTGTGCTGGAGGTGTCACCTCCTTTCTGTCTCTGTGTCCCTTGATGTCTGCCGTCCCGTATCAGCCCACCCCATGTGCTGATCTGCTATCTTCTGCAAGAATTTTCGCCCCACCTTTCTGCATCTGTCAGAGAACCCCTTAGCCTGCCTTGCACCGCCCCTCAGCTCTGTACCACTGCGTACTCTAGGCAAGCCAGGCTGCCTTGTCGTTTTTCTGTTGTACTCATGGCGACCGTATGGCGTAGGTTCCGTACTGTTGCCATCCTTGCTCCCATGTCACAGGTAAGCAAACTGAGTCTCAGAGAAGATAAACTAGACTGGCCCAGGGCCTCCCTTTTATAAAGTAATTGATCCAGAAGAGTCTAGTCCACCATGTGTGTTCTGCCTCAAGTCTGCATCTGTGTGACTTTGTAGCCTGGGCAAGGGGAGGTTCCCACTGGACAGGGTCAGTCTGGACCAAAGGGGCACGTCCTCTTCCAGACAGCCCCAAGCAGTTCTGAAGAAGATCTGGCCATTTGTGGCTGAGACCCCGGGACCCCTTTCTCTCCTTTCTGGATCCCACTCACTCCCTGCTAAACGTTTTTGTGCCTCTGACTCACCTCTGTAAAATGGGGGCAATGGTGCTCCCTTCCTCCTTCAGAGGGTGTGAGGATGACACGGGGCCCACACTGAGTAAACACTGAGAGCATTATTTGCCCTTCCATTTAGGTCTAAGAAAATGTCCTCTCTCTTGGAGATAATATTTAGTGTGGAGTTCTCGAAGATGGAAAACACAGCTGAAAAGCCAAAGAAATATATCTCTAACAGTAGAATCGTGGGCTGCACCCAAGACCCAGGGTCCTTCCTTGCACCCTTCAAATCCCATCACCAGGGCAGCTGCCCACAGTGCTGACCGTGCTCAGGGGCCCAAGGCACAGCCACACAAGCTTGTAAAGTAGCCAGTCACCTCTCACCAACTCTGAATTCAAGGTCCAAATTCATCAGATGTGTGCCATGGAGGTTCGTGTGCTATTTAAATGAGCTCTGTGGAAGATTTGCCTCTTCAATGGGGACCCTGGCACGGTGAGCAGGCAGCTGTGCAGAGGGAGAACGAACAGCCCTGGGGTCTGTGCCGTGCACAGCTGGAGCTGTTAGCAGCCCAGCTCGCCATGCCTCGTTTATTGATTTCACAGGCTCACAGACCAGAACATGATGAATATCATTTTTCCACTGGGGTGAAAGTCACACGGCCAAAGACGCAAGGCAATCATCCAGAAAACAAAATTGTTTTTGTCTGAATGTGCCATTGGAGACACTCTGAAAAACAGGCTCTTCAGGTAATTATGGAACTTGAGCAAAGTGAGGCTCTCGTGTGAATTATCTGCGTAACCGCCTGGCTTCTCTAGTCTGTCCACGAAGATGTGATGTCGGCAAATCACCAACTCACCTAAGAGAACACATTTGAAGTCAGACAACAAAAGTAATGATGCCAGTTTAATAAAATTAGGCTCTGTTGAGCTTCAGGCTATGGCAACTGCCTTGTGTTTAAGGACAATGCCTTTGGCCATGGGTTTGATGAATGTTTTTATTATGAGTTGTCTACAGTAATCCTGGAATTTGTAATTCCCACCTTGAAGATTGTCTTAGTCCTTAAACAAAGCTTGTCATGTGGATATCTTTCCCTGATCTCCTGTCCCCTCCCTTTTGGGCTGTTTGCAGCAGGCCAGTTCCCTCCCAGCCAGATTGACCAAACTGGGCACCATCTTGCAAAATCAGCACACTTGCGCTGAGACACCCTTCTTGGACCTGCCCTTTGGTGGCTGGGCAGAGTTAAGCCCCTGGGTGTCAAGAGCACAGAGCACGTCTCTGTCTCTACAAAGCTTTACTACAGTCAGCCTCCCAGTAGGAAAGAAGTGACATGACAACATGGGATCATTCAAGAAGGGAATAACAACAAAGACAGTGTCAGGCATGGTAAAACCAGAGTGGGATGAAACCAAGCTAGGGAGAACAGAGTTGTGTTGTTATGAACACTCTATCCGCCCAATGGGACAAGGGGAGCAAAGTTCCCAGAGCATGATATGTGAGGGCTATGCAAAGCAGGCCCCCGTGAGAGGAGCAGTGAGGACACAGCAAGCCAAGGTCACTTTCCAGGGAGGGCAGGGCGGTCAGCCTGCGGTGCCTGCCACCTGACTCTGCTCTCAGGTTGAGCACCCCACTAGCTGAAACCAGCCGGAAGGCAGAGTCCCCAGAGTCCCATCCATGTGCCCATCCAGGGTAGGCTTCCAGATCAGAGGGCAGGAGGAGAGAAGAAGGCATAGGAGGCAAAGAGAAGATATGCAGCTAACATAACCATACAAGTTCAACTAGGGAAAGGAACCCTGCTGCGCAGTTCAGAACTGAATTTTGGTAGATACAACTGGCACATCCTACATCCTAGTAAGTGTCCATTGGTACTGAACCCAGAACTTGCTGCCTTGACTGAGCTGAGATGATACTTTTACTTTGGGACTAATAAATGATCATACTCAAAATACCATAAGACAGTAAGAAATTTCTGTCTCATATACTTCCATAGTCACTGCAATTTCAGGAATAGTTAAGAATAAAAATAAATAAAAGGATAATAAAACAAGACATTAGGTCCACAATACTAATATTTTTATAATTTTTAAATGTACTTATAATAAATTTTTGTTATCATTTTGATGATATTCAAATGATTTGAAGCATATAAAAGAATCTAATATGTTAGACTTGTGAGTTTAATTGAATGATTTAAAAAATTGATCAAAGACCTTTTAATCAATGTTTAAATGTCAGGGGATTTTTCAGTTTGTAAATTCATAAATGTTATTTTATTATTAGTGGTATTAGAATTTTTAGAATTATATTTAACAGGCTGATGAAATTAGTAAGTTGTATATTGAATCAAGCACATAGGGCACTGAGTGTCACTCAGAGCCCTTAGACCTCACAATGTGGGCTGATGTCACTTTGGACCGTGTGATATAAGGTTCAACCCAAGCCTCTTCCATGAAGAAAAGATGTCATTGATCCCCTGGAGATTTCTCTTCTCTTGGTTCTTTATCTCCTAGACCCTTTTGTGGGGGTCTCTGCTGCATAACCCAGTTCTTAACCTGCTTGTCATTTGTGGCATGTGTGCCAGGACTGCCCAGCGAGGCTGTAGAGTCTCTGGGAGACAAGCATTTCCCCTTAAACTATCCTCATTTCTTTTTCTTTTTCCATTTCTCCAAGCCCAATGCTAGAAGCATCTTAAGTCCTCAATACATGCTCATTACTTGGTTGGTTGGAGTTAGACATGTGTAGAATAGCTCTGTTACACTGCAGGTACCCTAGCAAATTCAATCCACATTTTTTGTCAAGGAAAGAGTTACTGCAAAGGACCCAGGTGTGGCCCACTTGAGCATTCAGTAGGGAAGGTTTTATCAGGCCTCCATAACTCATAGCAGTTTTTCAGTTCCAGGGAGACCTCTGTGCCCCTGCCTCCCTTCAAAACAGTGGACTTTTCAGCACCTGTGGACTTTTTAGGCTCTGAGGTTCTCCAAAGGTGTAAGACATGATGTCATCTTTTTAGGAACCTCAAACTTTATTAACAGACTTCATCAGTTCAGACATGTCTGGTGAGCACCTGCTCTGTGCCCAGCAGTGTAACAGCTTCTTGGGTCAAGGCAGTGAAAGCAGCAAAGTCCTGGGTCCTTAGAAGGTCATGGTCACTCAGTATCTCACAAACAGTCCTGAGCAGCACCAGGTCTGCCACATGTGAGTGAGTGACAGTGAGAAATATAGGGCTTGAGAAGGATGCTACCACTGAGCAGCAGGTGGCAGGTGGCAGGGTAGCTCTCAGGGAGCCGGGAGGGTCAGGGTGGAGAGTGTGTTCTTATTCCAGAGGGATGAACAGCATAATAAAAGAGGCGGACATTGATCTCTGTCCTGGCAGTGCTGTGGATGAGGTGCCCTCACGTTAGGGATCACGCTGAAAATAGAGCCACGCCGAGGCAATGCGGGTAGAACCGAAGCTGACCCAGGACGAGCTCAGAAAGAACTTCAGGGTTTCACGGGTCGAACAAAGACCCATGAGTCGCATAATAGTAACATGATGTATTGAAAGTAGTGTTTTTAGTTCCAGACATTCCTTTTGCTCACCAGCTACCTCTTGTATTCTATAAATTAGGGCATTCTAAAATTAGGACTTTTAAATGTGATATAGCCAAAGTGGGGGGTTGGGTACGGAGCTATGAAAGGGGTGGGGTAGAAGCAGAAATAGAAAGAACGGAAATGCCCAAGGGGCATGGGAACCCGCCAGTGAGGCGCAGCTCTTCCTTAGGAATTATTACTTCTGTGAGCTCCTGACAAGGGTGAGCCTAGGAGGGCGCCTCCATGCCGGGCATGAGCCTTGAGAAGCATGTCCAGGCGGATGACCAGCACCAGGCCCCAACTTCCCTGATGCTCATTAGCTCTGAGAGGAGCCAGATGTTTCCCAGGGGCCCTGAATTGCATGGCAGTAATAGAGATGGCACCAGCTCTGACAGGCACTCTGCGGCCCCGGGAGGATGACACAGTGATATACAGTGCTGAGGACAGGGACCTGGCAACAATGGTGGAGGCCTCGGTTAATAGAAGATGACAAGTGCTACCAGATGCCAGCTCCTGTCCCCTAGAAGGTTCCAGAGTATCTGGGGCAAAGGAGAACAGGGTGGAGGGAAGGATTTGAGATGACCTTGAGTTTGCTGACATTTTGGTTTTTTCTACCATCTGACACAATAAGACCTTAAAACAGAATGTAAATCAGTTATTTAAAAAAATTAAAATAATGAACATTTCTAAGCTCAGCACCTGAGATTTGAACCACATATTTAAGACTAAAAGGAAGAAGTAAAGACCTGGAAATAGACAAAAGAAGGTAGGCCAAAACCCAGGAGAGAGAGAGAGATAATATCCCAGAATTTGGGGGATGAGAGGAATCCATGAAGAGTGGATGTGGTGTGGGGTACCAGACCTTTGAAGGGACAGGCATGTGCCATGGTGTCTATAAGAAACCAGATGGTGGGCTTCCAAGGCACAGGACCCCACATCCTAATAGGTGGTGCTTTTCTGCAGCACGTTACACATCTTGAACTTGGGGAAATAACTGGCACATGAACCTTCTTCAGGCAGTCTGCTGCACTGGTTCAGAGACCACATAGCCCTTCTTTGAACCTGGTAGAGGCTCATCATCAGCGAGTTTGACAAGACTCAGAATACACAGTTAAAATCAAATATGAAGAGGATTCGGCCCAGTTTTGTGGTTCCTGGAGAACTTCCTAGTCATGGTGATCCATCAAGACCAGTATGGGAAGCTTCCTAAATACAGAGCTTTAAAATGAAAGGTGCAAGGGGTTGCGGGGAGGTGAGGCAAGCCTATTACATCATTAACTTTTGATCTGGCACTGTGAACAGAATTGGTCATTGTGTTGATCAGGCCAGTGACCACAGGCAGGTCCAATGTCAAAGACACCCATTGACTGTCTGCATAATGTTGGGAAAATCAAGAGCCTCCTCCTTTGTAAAGGAGACACTGCATCTTCAGAGATTTCTTCTCTCCCAGACATCTTCACTGCTTGGAGCTGTCCACCGGTGTGTTATTGTTGAGTCCAAAGGTACTGCAACCATTGATTGCCAGATCATAAGGAAACGTTTCCCAGTTGGTGTGGGTTTGGTGAAAGAAGCACTCCCATACATCACTGGTAAATATCAAAAGCCTTGAAAATACCATGCCTTTGATTCAGCAATCCCATTTCTGGACATGTCTAGAAAATAATCATGGACATGTGAAAAGATAAGGCAAGGATGGATATTCATTGCTATGTCAGGGACAGTAAGAGAAAATGGGGAAAACCGCTCTTCCTCAGTCTGCTCTCTGCAAGGAGAAGGCCATGTTCAGCTCCAGCGCCAAGATCGGGAAGCCCAATGGCGAGAAGCTGGACGAGTTCAACTTGGGCATTTCCCAGGCCCTACTGGAGCTGGAGATGAATTCTGACCGCAAGGCTCAGCTCCGGGAGCTGAATATAACCACAGCCAAGGAAACTGAAGTTGGTGGTGGTCAGAAAGCTATCATAATCTTTGTTCCTGTTCCTCAACTGAAATCTTTCCAGAAAATTCAAATCCGGTTAGTACGCGAATTGGAGAAAAAGTTCAGTGGAAAGCACGTTGTCTTCCTTGCCCAGAGGAAAATTCTGCCTAAGCCAACTTGAAAAAGCCGTACAAAAAATAAGCAAAAGCGTCCCAGGAGCCGCACTCTGACAGCTGTGCATGATGCTATCCTGGAGGACTTGGTCTTCCCAAGTGAAATTGTGGGCAAGAGAATCTGCGTGAAGCTGGACAGCAGCCAACTCATAAAGGTGCACTTGGACAAGGCCCAGCAGAACAACATGGAGCACAAAGTTGAAACTTTTTCTGGTGTCTATAAGAAGCTCACGGGCAAGGATGTTAATTTTGAATTCCCAGAGTTTCAATTGTAAACAAAAATGACTAAATTAGATTCACAGTTAAAAAAAAAAAAAGAAAATGGGAAAAACCTCAGTGTCAAACAATAGGAGATGATTACAAAAATCATGATACATTCATATAACAGAATACGATGCATAAATTTATACTCTTGATGAATATTTAACAACATGAGAAAACAAGTACAATGTGATGATGCAGGACTGGGGGTTACAGTGAGATCTGATCTTCAGAACATAGTTTGCTCCATTTGTATGGATAAAACTAAAGGAGGATGTAGCTTAAACGTGAACAATGAACGCTGCTGTCCAGGAGTTGAGGTTAGAGGTTGTTTTGATTTTCTTCTTTGTGCTTGTCTTTTTTCTGGAGTGAATGTGAGATATATTTGTAATCAAGGTTTTATATATATTTTTATAGAAGTTTTTTTTTGTATACAGCCCCTCTTTCTATTCTGATGCCAATTAATCTCTCAGAAATATGTCAGTAAACACCTCATCAACAAAGGATATTTCATTTTTCTGCTGGGGTCTGAATTTTTTGCAGTGTGGTTTTAATGGATGTTGGGGGACTTTTGATGAAGTGTGTCCAGACAGTTGGGATGTTCTGGCAGGGAGTGGGTGAGAGTAGCTAAAAGTAGGTGCATTCCATGGAAGGACAGAATGAAAGGAGTTCAGTGATTGTTCATCCTCTTCTTCTCTCTACCTATAATTCAAACAGCCTACAACCAAGTTCAGGATAATCATTCCCAGCTACGCTAACAGGAACCAGAATGGGTATCTGTCCATGAGAATTATGTAGCTGGTGATGTCTTTGTAAATAAAATTAAACAGCATTGTTTCTACATGTCAACCATGGAAATAGTTCTGCTCTCTAGTGGATTGTCAGCGTTTTTCATTCCAGGATGTTAAAATATAATTGTACTAGAAGAAGGAAAAGAAAAAAGAGGTGAATACTTTAAATGCCTTCTCCCACTAAGATCCAATTAATTAAAAAGAAGGAGTAGCCACTCTGCCAGTGACTTTGTACTAAATATTCTGGAGATTATAAAGACATGATGTTCCGGTTATTTTGTGCTATGTAACAAAAAAAATCCTCAAAACTCAGTGTTCTATGATAATAATTTTATTGTGAATTTTGTGAATCAAAAATTTGAGTATGACTCAGCAGTGGTGGCTTGTGTCTAGTCTGTGATGGTCTTGAGCTTCAAGACTTGATCCAGGATGTTTTGAGGGCTGGAATCACCTGGAGGTATCTTTGCAGTTGGACTGGGTTGGCTCAAGGCTGAGCTTGGCTGGAACTGGCAGCAGAGCACCTAGACACGGGCTGTCTACATGGCTTAGGCTTCCTCACAACATGGTGGTTGGGTTCCCGAGGGGAGCATCTGAGAGGAAGTGTACAGCAGATGAGTTCTCCACGAGAACTAGCAGAAGTTGCCTGGCCCTCCCTTTCATAGCTTCAGAAGTCACACAGAATCTCTTCTCCTATACTGTCTGGGTTGCAAGAAAATCACCAAGTCCAGTCAGATTTAAGGGGAGAGGAATTATACTCTGATGGCTGAGTGGCACATTCACATGCAAAAGAGTATGCAGAATGCGAGATCTTGGTGCAAGTCCCCCTTGACAGAAATGGCTGTTCCCGAGCTCCTCATGGCTGCTCAGGGCTGTCGAGATGTGGTTATGCTGGCCTCACATTACCTGAGCTTCTAATATTTCAGAAGAAGCCTAGAAGAATCTGATTGTTTTTATCTGAAATCTCATTTTATAAAATAATGACAACTAACTTCAAACGTTTTAAGAATGCTTCCAAGCCATTGTCCAATGTCACTTCTTCCATTAAGTTTCCTCTTATTTCCTTATCAGAGTGCCTGCTTCTTCTTTAAGGGACCCTTAAAGGCATCAAAACAAGTTTTCAGTTATTGGTATGGAATGGGGGTGATGGTGAGAAACAGAACGCCACTTAGAGACAATGCTCAGGGAAAGAGAGGAGGAGGAGGTTGGTTCTAGGAAAGAAACAAAGGGAGTGCCAAAGTTCTGGAAGATGGAGGCGGCATGACAGGGCAGCAGGAAGTCATCCTGACTAGGACAGAGGCTGTGTCTTCTTTTCTTAAGGAAAGGAAGGGAGGAGAAAAGGGGAATACAGGAGGGTTTGTCCCAAGTGGAACCATACTTCGCTGAGCACAGATCGTGTGCCAGGCAGCATTCCGGGTATTCTTCCAGGCACTGGGAGTGCCAGGAAGCCCAGCTGTGATCCTTCCTGGTGCTCACCTTCTGGCAGGTTGCCGTGTCTTCCAGGGGCGCCCAGGTGGATTCCAAGAATGAGATAGGAGGTGATAAAGGAACAGAGGGCCCAGGGGAGAACCCGAGGGCTGGAGTAACTGTCACAGGAAGTGAAATGAGAGCTCACTAGCTGACCATCAGCCCTGCAGAAATTCTAGGAGCTGGCCTTGCACACAGGCACCATGAGCGAGAGGTCCTTCTGGGGCTTGGGAGCAGGGATGTTGTAACAAGCAAGAGCATCCTGAATTGAGGGTGAGGGCAGAGGAAGCCAATAGCATGAGGTGTGTGTGACCTTTAAATGGTGGGGCTCATGTGGAGACAGACACTCTGGGGCACAGGCTCCTCCCAGGATGCCTGGTGAAATGGCTGAGACCAAGCCCAGAGGCCATGCCCATCTCCCAGCCCCAAAGGGCCAACATTGTGTCCTATCCCTGACATGTTGAGAGATGGGTCTACCTGGTCACATAATGTGGGCCTGTATCTCTAAGGAAAATATTAGCTCTGCAATTTGATTAATCAGAGCCACACTTGGAGAACATGTAGACAAGTAATGAAGCCAACCAACTCTCCATTTAAAGGAGAAATAAAATATCCAGGTGACTTATATATTTGATCCAATTGTTAAAGACCTGAAGGGAAATTAACAGCTGCAATTTAACAGAGCAGAATGTGTGCACTCACATTTCGTAGCTGTATAACAAGCAATATTTTTCCTCAGGGGCTTTATTGAAAATGTTGGGGTGTTTTTGAAAAGATGAGCAGTTACAACCAGACTGTACAGGACCACAAAGGCTCTCAGGAAGAATATGAGAAGGCGCCAGTCAACGGACAACAACGACAACAAGGCTAACAGTGCACTAAAACTCAAAAGTAAGAGAAAATTTCTTCTGAGCCTACAGATACTAAATAACCAAATTAGACCCATCTCTGTTGGAGTATTCAGAAAGTTATTTAGTTTCTGTGAAATGAGGCATACCTTCCCAAATTTTATTTCCAAACTTAAATTTGAACCTGGAATAAAATCCAATTCCTCACTTACCATGCTATGCATCTGTTGGAAGAAAATTTTGAAACGAATTTTCTGTTGTACAGCAAAATCAATGCCATTTCATCCTGATGTTTCTAATCAACATGTTGTCTTTTCTCTTCTGTTCCCATAACTTTTAATTATTTGTGGTACTCTCCAAATAAGCCCTTCTGTTCTTCTCCTTAGTGTCTCCTTCTGGCTACGATTTATATATGTGCAAGTCATCTGAGGCCAGATATTACTGATCAATTACTAAGCAATTCATTTTAAAATACAGAGCTCTGTGTTGTGGGCTCCAGCAGTTCAGGTAGAACCTTTTTTAAAAAGGTTCATTTCTTAATCAGAAGGCAAAGACTATGCCACACAATTTCTTAATCTGGACTTTGAGAAAAAAAAATCCTTGTCTTAGTGCCACTATCCCTGCTAAAATAATTTCCACAAATGCTGGAGGCCTAAAATATTTGATTCTTGCTCAGAGATCCCATCCAATAATTTACCATTGGCACATTCCCACCTGGGCTTTCAGCGCTAGGCCGCCTCATGTCCAGCCCAGGCCATTTCCCATTCTTGATCCCTTTGGGGTTGTTTAAAATATATGGACATATTTCAGCCTCAAAAATATTGAAAACAGTTCCAATACGTTTTTATAATTATTGAGGTTTGAGCTCTGGAGAGCATACTTCTCAACTGGACACCAGACGAGAGAAGTTCTGAAAAAAACAGAACAGCTGGTTCTCATGCACCTGAAATGCTGGGGGTATAGTCAGGGCTGACACTGCAAACCTAGTCTGGAAACATCCTGCTTGCCCTCATCTCTCCCTTAATCAGAACAATGCGAGTTTAAGGGATAGTGGCCCAAGAGCTGGGCAATCTCCACAGCCTAATTTAGGCGATTATGTGGCTGAATCAAAAGACACAGAAAAACCCTCATGGCGAGTTTATCTATTACACATTAGCGCTTTTGCTCTCTGGTTGAGGTGGACCTAGGTGATGTGAGTTGGGAATATACTTGCCCATTACAATTTTTCACAGTGCTGAGTAGAGAAATGTAATCTTGTGGTCTCTCCAACCATTCCACACCACTGCTTTTTGGTGAACAGAGGAATGCTTCCCTGCAACACTGTGTCTGATTCCCACTGGACTGAGTTTGCTCAACTAAGCAGAAAGGCTCCCCAAACACATGCCGTGCAGCAGGCGCTGAGGTCTGTCTGTCTTCAGTCTTTCTCCATCACGTCTCCCAAAATGTCCAGGAGTGTTGTGAAATCCCTCAAACGAAAGTGAGTTTAATTCACTCTGGTCAAAAGAAAAAATGACTTGAGGGGAGGGAAAGGTTGTGAAATAATTTTTTTTTTTTTTTTCCTGGTGTAGGTGGTCAGAGACCCCCAAATATAGGAATGCTGTCTGGGAACCACTATCTGAAGATGAGTTTTCCCACTGGGGAGATGTCCAGATTGGGAAATGGATTCACAACTGGAAGGAGGTGCAGAGGGGCCCTGGGTGAGGCGGTAAAGAAGGCTGTGTGGTGGGTGGCACCTGGCTCAAAGGAGAAGGGCGCTGGCCCCATATTCCAGAAGTGGTGGGTTCAAACACAGATGGAACCATGGTGGTAGCTGCTACAGGTGGAGATTTAAAGATGTTTTTACCCAGTTTCTTGACTCAAGGACCTTGAGAAGGGGCAAGCTATGTCAGTCAGCACCCCAATTTTTTAAATTAAATCATAGCTGTGTACATTAATGCAATTATGGGGTACAATATGCTGGTTTTATATACAATTTGAAATACTTTCATCAAACTGGTTAACAAAACCTTCACTGCATGTTCTCAGTTATTGTGTTAAGACATTTATACTCTACACTTAGTAAATTTAACATGTATGCGTGTAAAATGCACCATAGGTGTGGTCCCACCCATTACCCTCCCTCCGCGCATCCTCCCGCCTTCCCTCCCCTCCCTCTTCCTTTTCCTCTTCATCTTGGGCTGTAGTTGGGTTATAGCTTTCACATGGAAGTGTGGGTGTTTATAAATTGGTTTCATAGTAGGGCTGAGTACATTGGATACTTTTTCTTCCATTTTTGAGATACTTTGCTAAGAAGAATATGTTTCAGCTTCATCCATGTAAACATAAAAGAGTAAAGTCTCCATCTTTTTTAAGGCTGCATAATATTCCATGGTGTACATATACCACAGTTTATTAATCTTTTCGTGGGTCAATGGGCACTTGGGCTTCTTCCATGACTTAGCAATCATGAATTGGGCTGTGAAATGTTTCAATAGAAAAATGAAACTATTGTTTCTCCATATCTTTTCTCCTTTACGTTCTTCTGTATTTGAAGTCAAATTGAAGTGATTTCCAACAAGAAGTTTTAAAAAGAAGCAGTTAAATGCATAGAAAGTAATTTCAGAGAGATGTACTGAGAAACAAAGCCATTTTATCAAAAGGACAAAGATAATACAATCAGTTTTACTTGAGCAATGTTCCTCTGTTCTACCTTTAAACATCACTCAAGCCTGGTCTGCTATAACTATGGGCGGATGGGAATCCCACCAAGATACACCTGTAAAGCAGCCGGAGTCTGTTTGGACTCATTGATATCAGTCATTAAATACTTTTAGTATTACTACCAATGCCTTTACAGTCTCTTTGAGAGTGGTGAGGTTTCACACAAAATAGAGCAACTGTCAATCCCCGGAAGCTGAGTTGGAACCCCAGCTGACAGAAGGAATTTGAGCTCATTTTCCTCTCTTCCTTTTGCCTTTTTACCCACCATGATACACAGCATCATGGGTAACTCAGACAACATCAACTAAATTCTCTAGAACTGAGCTCCACCAGCCTTCCCTGCTCATCAAAGGGAACCAGCCAGTAAACCTCAGTCCTCGGAGGGACACAGAAAGAGGCCTACCTTCAAGTTAAACTTCGGTAATCATCTCAGCGCTGCAATCTGCAAGGCTTTGCTTCTCCCTTATAAAATATGCAGTGTCATTAGTGAGGAGATAATGTAACTCCCTCTTATGCCTGTTGAGGTATCAGTTTTTAACCAGGCATCCGGTTCACCTTTGTATCTTTTCCTTTTCAAGTCTGATAAGAATTGTTCATCAATTATGTACACCTCCCTCCAAACGAGGATTCCTTTGCCTCTAAGCCCAGAGAAAAATTTTCTACCTGAGATGGGCCTGGCTCTCTGTGATCTCAGATAGTTTCTTCCATATTATTAAAGAGAATTTTAAAAGTTGAATTTCACAGCCATTCTGGTATTTTATGTGATGTCCACATGCTGCATTTGTGTCAAAAAGCCTCTATGTTTTTAGATTTAAAAGGGCTCAACACTGAGGTACTCAAAAGCCAGTGGGGCTCCTGACCTTGAAGAGTTGGCTTAAGCCACCATTAAGTGGTCCACTCTCTGAAAGGCACTGTAGACAAAATAATCTTTTCCTTCTTTTGTTCAAATCTCTATTACTTCCTTTGATAGAGTTTTATAGTTTACAATTTCATTTTTATAAGTACCAGGGCTTTTGATTGGTTTGCTATTCACTTTCAGAAATGAAAAAGTTACAGTGAAATAAAAGGAATAACTTCAATTTCCATATTCCTACAATTTAGAATTTATAAGTATTAACTTTTTGCTGTATCTACTTCTTGTAAATTTCTAGAAAGAATAAAAGAAGGAAAGAAAGAAGGGAAGGAGGCAGACAGGGAAGGAGAGATGTTAGCTAATGCCACCAACCACTAACCCTTACCCATCACTCACCACATATCCCCAGACACTAAAATGGTCACATGTCATTCCATTTCTTAAAATACACATATTTTCTAGATACATATGTAGCCATTAAAACACACACAGAGAGTATGATTTTGTTTTTAAAATATACAAGTACATTATCTCTATGTATCCTATCAATTTACTTTTTGCTTTTTATATACTCTACCTTATTTTTTTTAATTTATTAATGCTGGTACACTTTATTTATATTTTTTAATTGTTGTGAAGTATTTAGTCATAGGGAAATATCACATTTTATTCATTTTTCCCACATTGAAGGATGTTTCCATCATTTCCTTCCTTCTTTCCTACCTTCCTTTCTTCCTTTTCTGTTATAAACAATACTATAACAGACACCATTGTTACTTAAGGAAATATATTAAGGTTGTCCAATCTGTATCCAAAATAATAATTTCTAAAACACAGGGTAAGAATATTCTCCATTTTCCTAGATGCCATCAAATTTCTCTTAAGACATTTCTTATAAAGATGTCTTTACAAATTTACCTTTTCAGTAACAATTTATCAGAATACCATTGTCCCTACAACCTTGCCAACAATTAGGTGGCTTGACTACTCAATTTTACCAGAACTTGTGGGGAAATGGTCTCTCTCTGTTCTTTTTCTTTGCCTCTCCTGAGTTTGAGCATCTTCTTGTTTGTTGGCCTATTTCTCCTTATGACAATTAATTCATTTTTTCTACCTTTATTTTTCTTATTATGTGTTTTATATAACAATTCCTAGTCTATTCAATGTGTCTTACAGTCTGTTTTTTAATCTTTTGTCAAAAGAAGTCTTTATGTTGTCTGCACAGAATTTCAAAATTTGAAGTGTGAGTTAAATATATCTTTTTCTTTATTGTTTGGGCCCTATAGTCTCTTTTGTTTTTCAGTTTCCTTTACTCTAAGATCATGTAGATACTGTCATTAATTTTCTTTAATAGTCTTTCACACTTAAATCTACTGGTGTGTGTGTAAGGTATATGGTATGAGGTAGGGATCTAACTGCATTCATGCAGCTCCTCCCTGATCCCCCAACCCTGTATAATTTTTATGAGATGGTTTCTGCCACTCCAGAGCTGGCCTATTCTCATCTTCGTTTATTGGTCTTTGGAATACATTTCCTTTGGGCCAGAAGGGGACCAAGTGATATACTTCCAATTGGTGCATATTGCAGAACAAGTAGGTGGAACATGAAGTGATAGAGAGCAGTCCTGACATACCACTTTTGTAGTTCAGTTCCATCTGCTCAGATAGTATAGACACTTCCATATATACACAATGTAGGTGTTATAGGCTGGAATGTGTCCTCCAAAATTCATAAGTTGGAGCTTTAACCCCCTATACCTCAGATAGGGCTTTAAAAAAAGTAATTAAGTTAAAATGAGGCTACAAGGGTAGCCCCAATCCATTTTGACTATGTCCTTATAAGAAGAGGAAATTTGGACACATAAAAAGATGTCAGCGATTTTTGTGCACAGAGGAAGGACCATATGGGGACACAGAAAGAAGGCAGTCATCTGCCAGCCAAAGAGAGAGGCCTCAGAAAAAATCAACCCTGCCAACACCTTGATCTTGTATTTCCAGCATACAGAATTTCAAGAGAATAAATGACCATTGTGGAAGCTTTCCCAGTCTGTGGTATTTTGTTATAGCAGTCTTAGCAAATGAATACAGTAGAAAAATCTCCAACTAAGATGGACAAAGATGCTTGTAATCAGATATAGCTAGGCAGAAGCCTCTCAATATGAATTTTTCACTTACATAATGAAGACTATCTGAGCAATTCAGTGTGTAAGTTCACCTAAACAGAAGAAGGCAGGAAAGGAAACTATATAAAGGTCTATGTAGAACAGTTAACTTATTTTTCAATAAGTTAGTATTTTTCTCCAACTTAGCAGGCAGGATCCAACCAATTAACAAGAAAGTGTATTGATTTCCTATTCCCACTGTAACAAAGTTCCACAAGCATCGTGGCTCAAAACAACACAAACGTACTATCATACAGAAATGTTGTAATCAAGGTGTTTACAGAGCTGTCTTCCTTCTGGATCTTCCAAAAGAGAATTCATTCCCTGGCATTTTCCAGCATCTACAGTGGTCCCAAACCTTTTTGGCACCAGGGACTGGTTCATAGAAGATGATTTTTCCGTGGATGGGGCAGGGGAACGTTGGAGCATGCAGCCTAGATCCCTGGCATGTGCAGCTTACCGTGGGAGTTCACACTCCTCTGAGAATCTAAAGCCACCACTGATCTGACAGACGGAGGTGAGTAATGGGGAGCAGCTATAAACACAGAAGCTCGCTTGCCGCTCACCTCCTGCTGTGTGACATGGTTCCTAACAGACCACAGACTAGTACCAGTTTGCAGCGTGGAGGGTTGGGGAGCATGGGTCTAGAGGATGGCCACATTCCTTGGCTCCTTCATCTGTCTTCAAAGTGTATCACTCCCACCTTAGCTTCTCTAGTTGAAGCTCATTCTGTGACTGCCTCTCCATCTTTTAAGAACCTTGGGCTCACCTGGTTAATCCCAGATCATCTCCCCTTCACAAGAGCCTTAACTCAGTCACAGCTACAAAGACCCTGTGGTCATGTAAGTTAACATATTTCTAGGTTCCTGGGATTCAGATATTAACTTCTTTGGGAGGTATTATCCTGTCTACCACAGCTATAAGACAGTTCTGTGAAATCACTTTAATAGAGAACAATTCTATTATGTTGTAAAAGTAGAAAATTGACAAGAATGAAAGCATTGAAAGCCTTCTTGCTTTTTAACTCAACAGAAGAGGTTTTAAATTAATTTTTAAAAAGCTAACTATTAGTACCAGAAGTTTTGCAAAATAGTTCCTAAATCCTTGTCAAAGTTAAAAGGTGTTGTTTTGGTTAATTTTCCCTTTGGTTTGTGTCCTCTGCTGAGCTTTTCTTCCATGCACAGTGGATTTTATCTGCTAATGTGCAAATAGGCCTGTTTACATTCAGGCCTCAAATGTGCTGCCTCAAGGCAGAAGTGTTCCAGACTTCTGAAAATGCCTTCCTACTCCCTATTTCTTCCTCAACTTATGCAACACTGAGAGCCAGGCTCCAAGTCGGAAGGGAAGGCTGTCAGAGATGCAGGGGAAATAAACACTCCATACACATAGCTGGGTTCCTCTACCACCTCTGTGGCAGACCCTTGCAGACAGCAGTCCCAAGTTCTCACCACCCAAGACCTCCAGCGCCACACGGAGGAAGTGAGTGCCACAAACTAACAGTCACTCTATCAAAGCCCACTTTGCACAGTGGGAAAGCCGCCTGCAGGCAGACTGAGATGGACACACCTGTGCCTTCACCAGAACCTGAACTGGGAGCTTCAGAGACCGGCAGTGCCTCACCACCTGCTGCTGGGTGATGGGCAGGGAGGGCTAGTTGTTCTGGAAGGCTGCTGCTCTCCTGGGGGCACATGTTAGGACAGTTAACTCCCGGGCTATCAGGAGAGCATGTTTATCGGCAGCTACTGTTCCTACTGTACTTTCAGAATGACAAACTGCTTGGGTCATCTGTGTATAACTGTGGTAGATATGAGCCCTGAATGTGCACACACATGTCATTGTGTGCGTGTGCTGGGTGTGTGCATCAGTGTACACCTGTCCATTGTTGACATCTGTGCCTCTGCTCATTTATATGCTAGTGTGTGTTCATGGGCAGGTCCAAAGAGCCCAGAGATGCCAGAGTGGGATCTTCCAACTGCCCTCCCAGCCTCTCGCAGCTCTCCTTGATGACCCCTGAGGTACAGGCTTCTGCCCAACACCAGCCTTCCTAGGAAGCCACTGTGATGCTTGGGAAGCAGGAAGTGCCAGAGGCATAAATTCCTTTTTCTTTCCCTCCCACTCCTCAGCAGTGAGGCTGCTGGGCTTTGGAGAGGGGGTCCTCACCCCAGACCACTGAGAAGCCATTGCTCCTGTGCCACCCAAAGGCCTACAGTCACTTCCCCGCCAGGCAGGGAAACAGAGGGGCAGGCACTTGGCCTGGGCCCCGTGTGTAACTGGAAGTTGATTGTTTTGCCAGGTGGGCAGCAGCTACTCCAAAGAAGCAGCTGAGTCTGACCTCCACGGCAGTCGATGAACTTTTTCTAAAATTAGTAAATTTCATTCTTTAGAGGAGTTCCATGTTCACAGCAAAACTGAATGAGAAGTGTAAGGAATTTCATATCCCCACTTCCCCACACATGCACTCCCAACCCCACAGTGGTACATTTGATGCAATGGGTGAGCCCACACTGACACATCCAAATTACCCCAAAGTCCACATCATACATTGGGGTTCACTTTTGGTGTTGTACATTCTGTGGATCTGGACAAATGTATAACACCGTGTGTCCACTATTAACAGCATCATACAGAACAGTTTCACTGCCCTAAAAGTCCTCTGTCCTCTGCCTCTTTATCCCTCCTTCTCCGAGCCCTGGTGACCACAGATCTTTGCACTATCTCCATTGTTTTGCCTTTTCACAGTATCACAGAGCTGGAATCATACAGTTCATACCCTTTCAGACTGGCTTCTTTCATTTGGCAATGTGCATTGAAGGTTCTCCCGTGTCTTCTCATGGCTGGATAGCTCATTTCTTTTAGCACTGAATACTATTCCATTAACACTTTGGTACCACAGTTTGTTTATCCACTCACCTCTGGAAGCCCATCTTAATTGCTTCCAAGTTTTGACAGTTATGAATAAAGCTGCTGTAAACATCTGAGGGCAGGTTTCTGTGTGGACCTGAGTTTTCACTTCCTGTTGGTAAATACCAAAGAGCGCAGTTGCTGGACTGGACGGCAGGGGTGTGTTACTTTTATAAGAAACTTCCAAATGGTGCTGACTCTTTTTAAATTTGACGTTTTTGCCTAACTTCATTTTTCACAAAACTATGTGCAGTAAAATGCAGTGGGCACTTGAAATCCTCATGGGATGGCACGCTTGGTTCTTCCAGAATTCCCCAACTCAAGAACGTGGAAAATTTGTCCAGGCTCCCAGCGTCCTCCAGACCCATATTTCCATAGGGAGTTGTGTTTCCTGTGCATCTCACACACCACGATCTACTGCCCCTTCAACCTCTGACTTGGTAACTGGTTTGCACAGACATGAAAGTTATTTGTGTTACACTAATAATTTCAAAAGACTTACTTCAGTGGCCAAGGAGTGGAGGCCAACACACTGCGCTGAGCCGGGGATGTTGGGTGGCAGACTGCATGGTCCCGAAGCCAAACCATTTGTTCCCTATACCAGCTTCCTGGAATAATTAGTTATAAGGGAGTACAGTCGCGTCATTGGTTTATGGCAGAGTTAAGCAGTTGCAAAAGAGACCATAGGGCTTGCAAAACTGAAAATATTTATTATATGGCCTTTTCCTAAAAATGTTACTGTGCCTCTACAGAAGACCAAAGCCATATGAAGATATAGATTGTTCAGATTTAGATTTAGAAGATACGGATTGCTCAGCTAGGATTTTATCTCAGATCTCTTGAAACTTTAGTTTTTGAAGTTAGTCTTAGAATAAAACCTGCAGCACCATAATCACCTGGAACTTGTTAAAAATGCAATTGGATGCCTTCTGAAATATTCTGATGTATGCCTCTGCTCTTGGCCAATTTACTAGACCCGAGGTTCTCAACCTTCTAATGCAGCAGTTCTCAACCTGTGGGTCGCATCACCTTTTTAACAATGAAAATACATTGTGGCATAAGGAAGGTTGAGAACTACTGTTCTAACGGTTCTAAGAGTTCTCTGTTAGAATCACTTGGGAAGCTTTTTTAAAAACATACCACTACCTAGTCTCACCTCTGAAGAGTCCCACCTAGTAGCTCTGGAATGGGGCTGGGGCATTGGCGTTTTTAAAAGCTCCCCATGTGTGTCCAGCCTTCATCTGGGTGAGAACCAGCGCTTACAGGCCACTGCCTTCCTGTGTTTTTGCTCGTGAGACAGACGTGGAGATAATCTGACAAATCCCAAAGCTCTGTCTGTATCCTGTATGGTGTTCTGGACTATGCAAACCAAATAAGGACAAGGGGCCTCTGGGAGTGGAGAGGACTAATTTTGCTGAGTTATCTGAACCACTGAAATAAGCCAAAATTAAGTCTTACACTCACTTCGTTTCATCTTCCTCCTGGAAGAAGAAAATGTTAAGCAGTGAAATGGCCAAACTTCAAGCCATATGAATGGAGAGACAAGCAGGCTTTGTGAACAATTTTGTTATAAACAATTCTGGGATAATGAAGGGTCTGGGTAATGTTCAATTATACTGACAAAGGGTAAAGGAATAAAGATGATGCCGAGGTTTGATTGGTTAAGAAACCCCAACACAAGAGTCTTCCGCATCTAAAGTACATGGTGTGGGGGTAGATGGGGACTGAGTGTTGATGGTAAAGTTCTCATAGGTGCGGGGGCCCTAGAAGAGGAAGGCAGACCTCCTCCTCACTATTCATATACCACTGACCTCTGCTGAAAGACACACCTCTTGGCCATGATGTCCCTGAAGACCTGCCCTGCCCCTCCCACCCTTAACTCAGTGTCACTGCCCTCCCAGCGGGCAAGGCGACAACCTGAGAACCAAGCAATGGCACATTGGCACTATCTTCTTGGCTGTTAGGTAAAAAGGGCTACTGGATGAAATACTTCCTTGAGAGAGAATAGTAAAATTCAAGGAGAGAGTAAGAAGAGGCCAGGAAGCACGGGTTCTCCCACCACAGAGGTGCAGCTCGGGATCACATGAATCTGCCGATTCTGGTTCAGTGGATCTGGGTGGAGCCTGAGATTCTACATTCTGAACAACTTCCCAGGTGAAGATGATGATGCTGGTCCTCGACCACACTTTGAGTAGCAAGAATCTAAAAGTATGCTCCCAGGGCCAAAACAGCCCAGAAAGTCCTTCCTGTGTACTTCCTCCAGTCTCTGGCTGCTGACAGCAAGAACACTCAACAATGGATGACAAGACGCATTCAAGGTCAAGGCTGCTTATCCGCAATTCCTCAGGTGTACAGATCGATTGCTATTTCCAAGCTTCGGGAAATTCCACTGGCCTAAAAAGCAGTGCTGGGATCTGGGAGGTCATCAAGTTTTTCACTTAAAATTTCAAAATAGCATAATGTTGAGTCACCATGAAAACAAGTGGTTTTATAATAGGAAAGCCCACAAAATGGCCACAGTAATTTGCATGTTACAGTTTATAGGGGAGAAGTCTTCAATTTCAGTTGAGGGAGAAGTAAAATAAACAGCTGGGGCTCTTTTACCACTCACCAAGATACTTATACACTTACAAGACTGATGCTGTAAACCACATTCTCATCCACTCTAAAGTTTTCTCCCATTCTCTTGGGGCTATATCTGGTGGGCATTATTGTAATGCCACCCTGAGTATTTGTTTAAAGTTCACCACACACTTATGGGGAGCAGATTTGGTTCCCCATAGAACTTCGGATGAGGCAATTGAGAAAAATGATTGTAATGAGAAAATCTTAGGCGGGGGTGGGGGTGGGGGAAATGAGAGGCCTGGACAAAACAGGAACCAGAAGGTCAAAGACTCCCCTCCAGGGTCAAGGGAATTCCATCCTACGGGCGCAGGGAAGCTGAACCCAGAAAGTTGGCCTGAAACAGCCTTTAGTCTAAGAGAGAGCCTAGGATAACTGCAAGGGGTGAAGAGTCCATGTGGGTGACCACTCACTGGGTCAGTCTGGTGACTGGCCAGTGTGGGGAGCAGGATGAGGCAAGAGAGTTGAAAGGAACTAATGAGACTCCTTGGGGCAGTAGCTGGGACTGCCCCAAGGATCACTGATTCCAAGGAGTGCCAGCTGACCTATGACCTGTCCCTCAGAGACTAGGTTCTTTCCTTTATGGGTCCACTAGGAGTCTGTTCTCTCTGGGGCTTAAGGAAGACCAGCATGTTGATAGGCCTGGGGTTCCCTCAGGCCCTCTCAAGCAGGGCTATGCCCTCCAGGCAACTGAGGCAGACCTCATGGGGAAGAAGACAGGTACACAAGTCTTCTCAGTGGGTTAGGCCAGGGAACAAGATGTCATGGAGACATGGCTGCTGAGGACTAGAGAATCAGTTCCAGACCTTCATTCCCTGAATGGTAGAATACAAATTGACATGGTTTAGTTTTCTTACTCTGGGCATCAGAATAATTCAGGGGAGTGTTAAAAAGAATCGCAATGTCCTAGACACGTGCCCAGAGATTCAGACTTCATTGATTTGGAGTAGGTATCTGACCTTGATACTTTCTAAAGCATCTCCAGAAAATTCTAAGACACAGCCAACACTGGGTTAGAGGAACATGGGGAGTGAAGCAGACAACCATTTCATACTTGTCACCCTCTTGCCCTTCTCTTCTTATGAAAAGACCATCCTGTGAAGTCTCATGTTTGATGGTCTTTGATTTTTTATTTGTGTTATCTCTTTAATGAATAGTAAGCCTTGGGCATTTATTACTTCTCCACTACATACTTTTGCACACTATTTTAAAAAGTCTTTTGATAGTTTAACAAAGACAAATCACTTATATACAAAACACTATTCTCCAAGGGAGAGGCACAAAATGACAGGAGGTGACAGGAGTTGGGAGAAGATGTTGAGCGCCCACTCTGGGATGTGCGTTCTCACCTGCCCCCAGGTGGGGGATGCCCAGCGCAGCCCCACCTCACCCGCAGTGCTGCTCCCTACTGAAGAACCATGTCTCCCCAAGGACTGAGCTGTTCCGTAAAGTGCTCGGCCCCATACCTAAGACACAGTAAGGGCCTAGAATTGTGGTTGTTTATTATACAGCCCTTTCCGTTGATTCACCACACCACTGTTTTCCTAGCAGAGGAAGTTGTCAGCAGCTTTGAGTGATTTTAATAAGAAGTTGTGAGAAAAATGGCAAAAGAGTCAGGAAAGCCAAATCTCTTGATTATGAGGATATTCTGGCATGGCAGGCCTCTCTAGTTCTTGTCAGAGAAATTGGGAGTATAACAACAGGAAATTGGAAGGAGAAATTGAATTAAGTCCCTTTCTGAAAGAATTTTAACAACTGAGGAAAGTGTGGGAAAAGGAAGTTTCCATAGACTGTGCACTGATAAATAAAGGAGACTTTAAAAGTTTTCCTTAACAAGAGCGAGGTACTTGAATGTATTTCATTATTGGTGCAAGTCTTAGTTTTATGCTTTGTGAAACAACAAAATACTGGTTCTACAGACATGTTTGTACTGGCCATCATGGCTGGAAAAGTTACTACAGTCCAAATACAGGAGATCAAGACGCATGGCGGCCTGTACTTATGGGGTCGGGATGCTCGTTATTCAGTCCTTTACACCTGTGGTCCCCAACCACCAGGCTGCAGACCAGTCCTGGCCCATGGCTTGCCAGGATCCAGACAGCATGGCAGGCGGTGAGCAGTGGCAAGCAAAGGAACCTTCATCTGTATTTACAGCTGCTCCCCATTGCTCCCATTACCTCCTGTCAGATTAGCATGGTCATTAGATTCTCATAGGAGCATGAACCCTACAGCAAACTACACCTGCAAGGGATCTAGGCTGCTCACTCCTTATGAGAATCTAATGCCCCCCACCCTGACCTGTGGAAAAATCATCTTACATAAAACCAGTCCCTGATGCCAGAAAGGTTGGGACCATTGCTTTCTACCAACCATGATGAGTTGTTCTTTAAATTGGGCTAGTCCATTTCTTTTTCACTGATTCAATACATTTTTTCTTGCAATCTAGCTAGAGGGCAGCATTTTAAAAATAATTTTAACAAATAGAGAAAGTTTAAAAAGTCTCTAGACTTATGACAAATGCTTATCATCTTTAATCATCAGAGAAATGCAAATCAAAACCACTTTAAGATATCATCTAACTCCAGTAAGAGTAGCCCATATAACAAAATCCCAAACTACAGATGTTGGTGTGGATGTGGAGAAAAGGGAACACTTGTGCACTGCTGGTGGGAATGCAAGCTAGTACAGTCCTTTTGGAAAGAAGTTTGGAGAACACTCAGGGATCTAAAAGTAGACCTACCATTTGATCCTGCAATTCCTCTACTAAGTATATATCCAAAAGACTAAAAATCACTTTGCAACAAAGATACTTACACCAGATTGTTCAC
>CAUYPK010100341.1:0-19868 GCA_963574355.1 Loris lydekkerianus | reverse complement strand
GTATCATCCAGTAATGACTACAGAGTAAAGGAAAGACTAACATCTCAGGGGTGTTTCATCTCTGCCTACATAGTAAGTCCTAAGTTAAGATTTGTGATATACAAATGAGACCCTAGAACAACTGTGCTTGATAGATGCATATAGAACACTCCGTCCCAAAGATAAAGAATATACATTCTTCTCATCACCCCATGGAACATTCTCCAAAATTGATCATAGCCTGGGACACAAAACAAATATCAACAGAATAAAAAGCATTCAAATTTTACCTTGTATCTTCTCAGACCTTAAGGCACTAAAGGTAGAACTAAACTCTAACAAAAATGTTTGACCCCACACAAAGGCATGGAAATTAAACAATCTTCTGTTGAATAACAGATGGGTGCGGGAAGAAATAAAACAGGAAATCACTAACTTCCTTGAGCATAACAACAATGAAAACACAAGCTACCAAAACCTGTGGGATACTGCAAAAGCAGTTTTGAGGGGAAAATTTATCACTTTAGATGCCTACATTTGAAAAACAGAAAGAGAGCGCATCAAAAAACTCACAAGCCATCTTATGGAATTGGAAAAAGAAGAACAATCTAAGCCTAAACTCAGTAGAAGAAAAGAAATACCAAAATCAAATCAGAGATCAATGAAATTGAAAACCAAAGAATCATTCAGAAAATTAATGAAACAAGGAGTTGTTTTTTTGAAAAAATAAATAAAAAAGATAAACCATTCATTTAATAGTTTTTTTAATAGTGAATTTAGACAATAAGAGGGCACAGGCCATCACCCATAATTTACCACATTGTACCAAACACCAACCTGTTGCATACCTCTAACTATGAAAATTTCACCAGCTACCATAAACAACCAAATTTTAAGATTAGAGCAAGGATTAACTTGGTATGTGTTTATCTAGAATAATAAATCTTCTCGGCATTTGAATTGAGTAACTCAAAGATAGAATAATCCAAGGAGTTGAACAATTTCTGATTTCTCAAGATAATATGCATAATTTACAAGAGATTCAATATTGCAATTAAAACCCAACTATATTCCCAATCGATGTTTCTCCAGAAGAAGGCCAAATATTTCAGATCCCAGATAGAGTCCTCCAAGTTGTTTGTGAGAATTAATTGGTGAATCTGTGGTTTAAATACATATGGAATTCAAAAACAAACAAAAAAAAAGATTTGTGATATACCTACCTGGTAAATGTGCAAAACAAAACTAGAAGACTTATTCTACAAGAGTGTCAAGACTGGTAAATTTGAACAAACTCTAGAATCAGAAGGTCAGATGGAATTTAGATGTTTTGTCTGTCAAACTCATGAATGCAAAATTATTCTCTAGTTTTCGTTCCAGACTTCATCTGCACATTGCTGTGCCCACGGACCCCAGGTGAAAGATGGAATGTCCCATCTTCACGACTGTCACTTGTATGAAGAGACCACGTCACGTGGATTTGGAAATCTCACTCTGGGCCACACCATCGGGCTCTGGGTCACCACATCAGGTGAATTTAGGAATCATTTTTAAAAAGGTACTCTTTTCAGAGCATGTAGTACTCTTTTTCACATGACTTGGTCTCTTTATACAAGTGACAGAACTTAGGAATGATTCCTAAGATCACCACATGTGGTACTTCCGTGCTCTGACTCAGGTGCAGATGCTGAATGGGCTTTAGCTAAGCATTTCTTTCTCAGTCATTACCAATACAGCCAAAGATAGAGACATATAAGGTTAAAAATGTGGTGGTGGAAGGGTGAAGAGAATGAGGCCTCATGTGCGTGGGGAAACACAGAAAGTGTTGGGTGTGGCATAGGGAGGAGGGGCACAGACAGGCTCCCTTCAGAAGGTCAGAGGCAGACCACTCACCATTTCTTCTGGACCACTGCTGGCCAGAGATTTAGTAGACAGTGCCACAGAGTGCTTGTGTTAGATTTCTAGGGCTCCTGTAGCAAAGAACAGTGAACTGGGTGGCTTTGACAGCAGATTAGTAAATGAGTTGTCTCCCACTTCTGGAGGCTGGGAAGGCCAAACTCAGGTCATCCGCAGAGCTGGCTCCTGTGAGGTCGTGGGGAGCAGCCTGCTCTGCCTGCTTCTGCTAATGGTGGCAGGTAACAATGCTCAGCCTTCCAGTCTAGCCTCAGCCTCCACTGTCCCTGGCTTGCCTTCTTGTGTGTCTCTCCTTCATCTTACAGGACACCAGTCATGCTGAATGAGGGACCCAGCCCATGCCAGCATGACTTCCACTTCACTAATTACAGTGTGACAAGGCAATGCCACTCCCAAACAAGGGAGTGTCCTCAGGGTGGGCTGAGTCTAACAAGGCTTTTTCTGGATGGATACCAGCACAATTCCACCCCTAACAAATGATGATGACTTGCTATGAAGGCCAAGAACCAGTCTATGTCCTCCTTAGCATCCAAAGTCATTATTTCCTCTTCAGTAAATAAAGAACCTTTTTGTTTATTTTATTTGTATAAATTTATGGGGTACAGATGTGTTTCTGTTACGTGGCTATGTTGAGTGCTGGTGAAATCAGGGCTTTTAGTGGACCTGTCATTCTAGCGACATGCACTGTAATCTCTCATCATTAAGTCATCTCTCATCATCACCCACCCCCACCCCGAGTCCCCACCGCCCTCCTCCTCCCTGGGCTTCTCTTGTGTCCATCAGTTTCATCTGTCTTCAAAGACATGGCTTTAATTTTTATGGCCAAATAGTATTACATTGTGAACGCATATCACAGTTTCCTTATATGAATAATCATTCCAGTTCCACATCTTTGCTAATGTGAATGGTGCTGTGATGAACACACAGCGCCCTCCTAAGTCACCAATTTCCTTTTAAATAAAAAGGTGCCTTCTAAAAAATGATTCCCAGTTCACCCGTACACCTGAAACATCAGTTTTCTATTATGAACTTTTATGTGCCAAAATTAAACCCAGCAAACATTTATTGAGAGCCTACAATTTAAATTCCTTGCTGAGTTGGGTAAAGAACTTTAGGTCAGTGGGTTTATCTAAATAGCGGAATAATCATACTTTCACCCTAACTTAGGGAAGGCATGAAGAAGACAGAAAAAATAAGCACTAGTGCACACACATCTGAGAGAAACGAGGACGCTGCCACCTTAGAACTGATCTGACCAATAAGAACATTAATTAAGACACGGAACACTTAGCATTTATTGGCTTTCAATACAACTTGCTCTTTTTCTTGGAATCAGCTAGAGAATTTCTTTGGTTTAATGAAAGATGAATTGGGGAAAAGGAAGAGAAAGTAGTTACGGCCAAGGAATATCCAAATCCCTCACAGAAAACAGTGGCACTCACCTTTTTAAGGAAAGGGAAGGAGGAAATAATAGATACCTCCACAGGAGCCTGACACGGGGCAAACCCTCCCTGTGCTAACACCTTACTGAGCAGAATACAATTTAAAGTTTTATCAGCTATGTTTTAAATACGAACATCCAAGTATAAAAATTTCAAATCACTACAGGCTACTATGCGGTGAGTTGAAAGGCAGTAATTATCAGAAAGTGCTACTGTGAAGTTCCATGACATCAAGGGGGGGGCCTGGTTTCCTGGCTGTGTCCCTCCCCCCTCCTGGCCGGCTCACCATGTGGCAGTGACTGTCACGCTGTCATCTGCAGCGCCAGAAGGCCACAGGTCCTCACCCTCCGCAGTCAGCCAGGTGTCCCCTGGTCACAGCAGCCCTGCAGCCCACTGGGGGCTCCTACCAGCCCTGGCTGTGCGTGTGCAGACAGCAGGCCCACCTGCCCTGTCGTCTGTCACCGGGGCTGTGGCCCTGCAGACATTCAGACTGTTGCATGACTCCAGATGTTATTAAAGTCTTTCTCCAGATCACCTTGCTTAGGGCCTCCCATCCTCAGCCGAGGATAAGGAAGATGTCAAATTGAAAAGAGAGTAATAGTCGTCCTGAATTGTGCTAATTGCTGTTAAAGCTCGTGCCTCCTTGAATCCAACCTGAAGGATCCCTTTGCCTTTGGATGCTGATTCCCAGCAGAGTCTACCAGAGGAAAGAAACAGTGGCCCAGGCAGAGGGGACCAAGGTGTGCTCTGGTGCCACCGGGTCAGTCCTCTGTCCAGAGGAGAGGCTGGCAGGTGACACACTCGGTCCTATACAGCGCCTTCCCAGGCCAGCAACTTATGTAAAATTCAGTCCCCTGAAGCTGCCTCTGGCACCACCCGTGTGTTTCTTCATCCCAGCTGCCCAGGTCACTCGGGGGGTCTTCTTAAGATTCCAGCAGAGGCCCAGACCTGGCCTCTCTCCAGATTCTCACGCCCCACCAGCGAACTCCGGCATGACAGTCTGAGCCAGGCCCTGCGCCAGGGAGTAGAAGCAGTTGGGTGACTGAGCTTCTGGGTCTGCAGGGAGCCAAGGAGCCGGGGCAGGTGCGGGATGCGGGGATCTCGGCTGAACCCCAACAGAAGGGAGGAGAACGCTGAGGGCAGAGGCTGCGGGGAGCGAGGACCCTTGGGGGCTCCCAGTGGGGCAGTGGGACTCCAAGGGCAGGACAGAAAGAGAGGCACCAAAGGTCAGCGAAACCAGAGTAAAATCTCTTGGATCTGGACCTCGTGATGGGTAAGGTTGAAGCTGGGAGGTCCTGTGAGAAGATGGTGGCCCAAATGTGGAGGACAGAGGGGCCTTTCACCACTGGCCACACCACACAGGCTCTCTGTTCTTCCCTTTTAAGTATGTTCTCATTTTAGTTACAATTTATTTTTTGATTACTAAATACTTTGATATGTGTCTTAAATTTTAAAAATGTATGGTTAGTCTTTTTTTACTTTTTTTGTTGATTGACTTCAAATTTTGTTAAATTTTGGTCCAAGCATGTGGCTAATATTAATATTTTGTATATTTATTGAAACCTCCTATGTGGGTAAACGTATTTTAGAGGAATGGTCCCTGCATGCTTAAACAGATGTGTTTTTTCACTACCAAGTGTACACACACAGGGTCAAGGTCAGACCAGCTGTTTATGTGTTTTTATAGCTGTGTGTCCTCAAACCTAACAGAGCTGGCTGCTTGTCTTTGATTCTACTTTCTCTGACATTAATATTGCTGCCCCTGTTTTCCTGTTTACCTTTGGTTAACATACCCCTTTTCATGCCTTTGCTTCTAACATTTCTGTCATGTTTTAGGTGTGTCTCTTAAAATGCACATAACAAATGGTATTTTAAAAATTTATTGTGCTGTTTTCTAACAGAAAAATTTAAAATATTTATACTTATGTTGACAGTTAATATATTTTGACTTTCTTAAAACTATTTTTTCCTTTTCCTGTTGGTTTCTATTACCTAAAGATTATTTCATTTCCTTTTTTTTTTTTTTTTTTTTGCAGTTTTTGGCCATGGCTGGGTTTGAACCCGCCACCTTCGGCATATGGGGCCAGCGCTGTATTCCTTTGAGCCACAGGTACCACCCAAGATTATTTCATTTTTATCAATTTTTTAATTTCACTTGTTTTTGTTAACCATTTTCTTTCTATCCTATCCTTTTTAGTTATTTCCATTAAAGGTTAATTGCATATTTTCTAAAGTCAAAACTAAGTAAAATAAATGCTTTTGCCTTCTCATGAAGGAACAGAATACTTTTGAACTATTTGACCCAAACCTGTTTACACACTCACTCCATGTTTTCATGTGCACTTTGCAAGAACATTTTCAAACTTTCAAATATTTGTCTTCTGTTTTAGAATTATTCATTATAGCAAAAGAATGAACTGGACCCTTATTCTACATCATACTCAAAAAGTCAACTAAGCATGGATTAAAGACTTAAGCATAAGCTCTGACACCACAGAACTCCTAGAAAAAGAAACACGTAGGGAAAGCTCTTTGATGTCGGCCTTCACAGCGATGTCTCAGCTATCACACCAATATCTCAGGCAATAAAAGCAAAATCAAACTAAAAAGCTCCTCCACAACAGAGGAAGCAATCAACAAAATCAAAAGGCAGCCTAAGGATTGGGGGAAATACTTGCAAATTGTACACCTGGGAGCTGATCAAAACCCAAAATATGCAAGGAACTCATAAAACTCAATGGCAACAACAACCAAAAACAAACTGTAGAAAATGGGCAAAGCACCTGAACCAGAAATGTCCCAAACGAGGATATGAAATGGCCAAAGGGTGCATGAGAAGGTGCTGAAAGTCACTAATTACCAGAAAAGCAAAGTTCCAGATTACAATGAGATCAGGTGGCTATTGTCAAAAAGGAAAAGGTAACAAGTATTACTGAGAGTGTGGAGAAATGTGTGCTGTACACTGTTGGTGGCAGTGAAAGCTGGAATAATCCTTAAAACAGTTAGTTGGTGCTTCCCCTGGAATTAGAAAACAGAGCTGCTATAAGCCCAGGCACCCTGCTGCTGAGTCTGTGTGTATATCAAAGGATGAATGGACACAGAAACTGTGTGTATGTGTATACACACTTCATATGTATATATACACACACACACATACATGTCTATATACATATGTATGTATACACTAATATACACATACATACACACATGCATGCATATGTACATACAATGTGTATATATGCACATATATATGTGTGTGTGTCAAAGAGGTGCCAAAAATTGTTTGCATTTTAAGAAAAAAAAATTGTATGAAAATTATAACACCCAAGTCCCAAGTCACCTTTGACTTTTGCAATTTTAAGAGCTATAACATACAATATGCAAGATAAGAAATGTTATGGGTATGTATTGAATATTGCAATTTTAATATACATCAAAACAAACTTTTTCACCTAAAATTTACCAATGAAAACATCACCCACTGTTCAGTTCTGTGTCCATCATTACTGCTCCTTCCTTGTGGGTTCAAAGCCTCCTTCTTTACTAAGTATATGCCCAAGAAGTCACTTCCATCAGTATTTATACGATTAATTCTGTAATGTATTTTTATTTCTAAGAGATAAAAAATTTGAAGTTAGTTATTTGCTTTTTCTTGATTATTTTGAAAATATTTTTCCATTATATTCAGTAATCTAATTTTTTCCTATCAAAGTTAATAAGAGACTTTTGTATGACCTCACTAAAAGATGTTTGTCTATCCTCAAAGTCCATGACTGAGCAGCATTAAAAAGAATAGGTGGGAAATTTGCAATGACAAAACGGTTCAGTCCTAGGTACAGTGTAATGGACAGAGAGGTGCTGCCCTGACCCTGGCCACGACAAGTGTGGTCAGAACACACCCTTCCTTGGCAGCTCCTCCCAGGGCCCCCTAAGCTGAGGGTGCCAGCTTGACCAAGATCAGTCCCACAGGGAGGGTGGGGGAATAATAAAAGTGGTAACTCAGGAATAAGCTTTTCAGCCAGGTATAGGCAACTCCACACCTCCCCAGGGTGCTGAGGTGGTTCAGAGCTGCCTCCCAGCTGGCCTCTGCTGTCCTTCCCTTCCTTCCGCGGTTGCTGCCAAGGTCACTACTGACACAGGTGCTTCCTGAACTCCACCTCATAGACTGTTTCCCAGGCAGGGGGCCTACAAACTTTGGTTCCAGAAAGGATTACAAACTATGAAAGTGGAAGAAGGAGTTGGGAGCTGGAATGTCTATGTGTGGCTGGTGAAGAGGAGCTTACCCTGGTGGATCAAAGACACCCTCCAGGCTTCAGTCCAGAGGCTGAACCCCCAGTACCACCACCACCATGGTGACCCAGGATGGTTGGGGAGCTCCCCTGTTGGGAGGGGCTGGGAGCCAGTGGAAAGTTTCAGGCATTTGACAAATAAGGGAAAATAGTAACACCCAGGTGAATGGAACTGGGCAGCCACTGTCTGGAGCTCAGCGAAAGCTTTAGCGAAAGAGAGGCTGGGATCCAACCACAGGGAGCTGCAGGCCAGGAAGGAAACACAGGGGGAAGGGCAGGGAGGAGGAGGAAGAAAGGGGGTCAGAGCCTGTGCTGGTTTTCCCAGGATGATGTCACAAATCACCATCTCTTTAGTGACTTCCCAGGTGTCTGACTTTTTTTATTGCACCACATGTTGGAAGAAGAAGAATTTTCTTATTCACGTGTTTAATGTGCCACACATTAAGTACACAAACACTAACAAAAGCTGGTGACCAAAACAAAGATCTATGAATAATTTTTGCACTATCTTGACACCACAGATAAGCAAAACAGGCCTCAAATAATCCTCAAGGGCCCATGGGCTGCAGGATGTGATCTAGAGGTTGAAACTGCAGAATGAATCTCACATGGTTAAAATTGGTGTCCTTCTGACAACTTTGGAGGAAAATCCATTTCCTCACCTTGTCCTCTTCCCAGAGAACACCCACTTCCTGTGTCCCTGCCCACTTCCTGTGTCACTGCTGGCTTCCTGTGTCCCTGCCCACTTCCTGTCTCACTGCTTCCTACCTCCAGACCCAGCAACCCTGCCTGGGTGTATGCCATCCCCATGGGTCACTGTACAGCATTTCCAGGATGGCTGGGACTCTGGACTGGTATTGATGACAGCACCTGGAGCTCTGGAGAATCACTGTCGTTCCTCTGCTCAAGCTGGGATAGGCAGGGTCAGGTGATGAATGAAGTCTTACCAATGCCCCACTGGTAGCAGCTCCATTGGGTCTGCAGAGTCACCATGTCACTATTTTCCAAGTCTCTAATATGTATTTGGAAAAACTTAGGCGGCTGCTGGTGCAAACCCTCCTTTGGGTCTCTGGCATGTGGGGTCAGGGAAATCATAGCAGAAAAGCCACACAGAAGCTCTGAGACTGTGCCCTGTCCAAGCCAAGTTGGTAAATGCAAACTAGTATCATCCCAGGTGCCGGGAATTAGTGCCACACTTAAGGTCAGTGGATGTCAAGGCAGTGACCCCCCTGCATCCTCATTTCATTCACTGGCTTGGTCCTGTGGGAACATCAGGTTGATCCTGGAGGACAGGAGAAGTCCCTTCAGGCTGGGTGAAGTATGCCCCATCTGCTGTGTGGGCAGAGTGAGGGAATGTGACTGCAGGTGCAGCATAAGAAACCATCATCTAGAGCAGTGGTTTTCAACCTTTGTAATGCCGCGACCCTTTAATATGGTTCCTCATGTTGTGGTGACCCCCAAGCATAAAATTATTTTCATTGCTACTTCATAACTGTAATTTTGCTACTGTTATGAATCATAACGTAAATATTTGATAGGCAGGATGTATTTAGGTGACCCCTGTGAAATGGTTGTTCGACCCCCAAAGGGGTGGCGACCCATAGGTTGAGAACTGCTGATCTAGAAGGTGTGCTCCCATCTCTATCAGAAAAGCAGACCAGTGTTCTAGTCTACTTTTTGTTACTTTAGCAAAATACCTGAGGCTGGTTAATTTATAATGACAAAAAGTTATTGGCCCGCAGTTAGCCTTGGAAATCCACGATCGTGGTGCCAGCATCTGTCAGGACCTCTCCTGCTGCACCAGCATGGGGCAGAGGTAAGGGGGTGAGAGGATAATGCACCTTATAGTGCTGCAGCAACTGTGCTGGGGGCAGTGCCCTCACGGTCTGATCTCCTCCTAAGAAGGGGCCAGTTCTTAGTCTGTAACAATGGCAGTTAAATTTCTATGTGAGATTTGGAGGAGACAAACATTCAAACCGCAGCACCAGAGAGTCTGAAGTCACAGGAAGCTCACAATGGCATGAATTTATGGCCTTCTGTCTGGGCCACATGGTCTCTTCCACCTTCTGTCATGATATGGTCCAAAGAAATGGGGCCATCTGGACTTCGTGTCCATGATCAACCCTCTGACATCATAAGGTGGTGGGAAGTGGCGGGATTGCTGGTGCCTTGGTTCTCCACACCTGCTGGAGTGTGGTGGGAAGCCCAGCCAGATTCAGGAGTGTGCCACCTCTGGAAAACTCCAGGAGCCCAATGGTCAGGGCGCCTTCTCCAAACGGCTTTCTTCCTTCTACCACAAGGAAGTACACCTGTTGGTGGCCCTCTTTGCATTTTGGAGCAGTGTGCCCCATACTTTTGAGCATTGCTTCAAGCCACATACTCAGAAATACAAAAGGATTGTGACTCTCTGGGACCCCAGATAAGGACCAGCTGTGCAGCAGGTCCCGCCATGGTGCAGTCAGGCCTGGGCCTCACAGCCCAACACACCAAGCAGCATTAGAAACATTAGCAGTGGGAACAGGTGGGCCAATGCCAGGGTCAGTTATAAAAACGGTATCTGATATTTGGGTTCTTTGTGGCCAGGAGCTGCTATGCAGGAAGAAAGTTCACTGCCCTGTCCTGGGCACTGCAAGGATCTGGGGATGCTCTCAGAGTGAGAGAGGACGTGACCAAATGCACTTGATCCATCATGACCCATCTTGGTTCTTCCTTGCCCAATGTTTTGGTTGAATGGACAAGTGCTACAGTCCTGCTTTAGTAGGGCAAAGAGACCAAGGATTTTTTTTTAAGACTTTCAAGAGTGGGGATATGGCTGCTCTCTTAGAAAAGTCACTAGGACCACCTCCAGGGAAGGGGAATCTTGGGCAGACGGCAGGGCGGGGAGGTGACGAGCCCAGCAGGAGCTCAAGGCCAGCTGCAGAGGTGGGTGCTCTGTGTGTCCTGCTCAACATGATGTCTGTGCCAGGAGAGGAGGCCAGCCAGGTCACAGCGGAGCTAGTCCTGACTGTGCAAGAAGAAGGAGGCCAGGTGAGGAGGCCAGCAGGTCACAGGGGAGCTAGTCCTGACTGTGCATGAAGAAGGTGCCAAATAGGGAAGGGTCGGCCTTGAGGGACACAAGGACATGCCCTGAAGAGCCAGCCGCCCTCCTGGGAGCTCCTGCTTTCAGATGCTGTGGAGGGTGACAGCAAACAGTCTCTAGCTCTTGGCCCACCAGCTGTTCCCACAGTGGCAGAGAGTAAATCCAGCCCCACCAGATCTTCTCAGTAACATAGAGAAAGGTCCTCTTGACTTCCAGCAAGATGAGGGGGAAAGTGACCATTCTGCTCTAGATGAGGTCTGTTCTCTGGAGAAGCCCCAGCTGTCAGTATTTCTTCAGGCCTCCCTGACATGGGAGGTGGGAATATCCAGCTCCAGGCTCCAGCCTCCTTGTTCCTCTTTATCACAGTCAGGACTGCAGGCTTGCTGAGACCTGCACCCCATCACAGGACCGTAGACACTTCCCTCCCTGCAGCACCTCCATGCCTCTGAAGGCAGGTCTAGAGCTGCACCTCACCCAGAGCTTCACATCCATCTCTCAGCAGAAATCTCCAAGCACAGGGAAAGGCAAGTCCTGTATTCTGAAGTGACAGAAAAAAAAAGCCAAAACCAGATTCAGACATCAGACCAGAAGTGTAAATAACTACCTATGTACTCGAGTATAAGCCGAGTTTTTCAGCGCAAAATTTGTGCCGAGTTTGGGTTTTTCGGCACAAATTTTGTGCCGGAAAAAACTTGGCTTATACTCGAGTATATACGGTATGTGAATATGCTAGACACTCTAACGGCAGATACAGATGACTTGCAAGCACAAAGGTAATGTGGGCAGAGCCATCCAAGAAGATAGAAAAACGCTATAGCAGGAATGAAGGATGCCTTTGGTGGGCTCATTAGCAGACTGAACTTATCTGAGAAAAAGCTTCTGAGCTTGAGGACACGTCCACAGAAACAAACCTTATCAGATTCACAGCAGACTTCGTTTCACAAGCTGATTCTAAAATTTGTATGGCATTCCAGGAGACTCTGAAGAGCCACAACAATTTTGAAAAAGAAGAACAAAGAAGAACTTGCACTTCAGGGTTTGAAAATGTGCTAAAAAGTAACAGTGGTCAAGATAGTCTGATAAGATACACAGATAGCAACAGAGATTGATCAGTGGGAAAGAACTGAGTCCAGAAATAAACCCACACCTCTGTGGTCAATTGATCTTCAACAAGGGTGAAAAGACCATTTGCTTGGGGCAAAAATAGTCTTGTCAACAAATGGTGCTTGGTTAGCTGGATAGCCACATGGCCAGGAATGAAACTGGAATCTTACCCAAAATCTTTTATACAAAATCTTACCCAAATCTTATACGAAAACTAACTCAAAATGAGTCAAAGGCCTAAATGCCATAACTACAAAAACCCTGAAGGAAAGCATACAGACAAATCTCTGTAACTTCATATTTGGCATATAACATTCATTACATATAACCAATTCATATTCGTTACATATAACATTAAAATCACAAATAACAAAAGAGAATGTGAAAACATTGGACTTCATCCAAAATAAAATCCATGCACCAAAGCACCCATCACCAAAAAGACAACTCACATAATGAGAGAATTTTGCCAATCACAGCTCAGAGAAGAGATCTGTATAAAGGCTCCATGAAGAACTCTTGCAAATCAATAGTAAGAAGATAACCCAACGCAAAGTTTGACAAAAGACCAGAGTGTACATTTCTACAAAAACCACACAGATACACAAGGAAACCTGTTGGACTTTTAGTAATCAAATCAGATCAAATCAAACCAAACCCTAGTGAGACACCAGGTATCACTCCCGTCCAGTAGGATGGCAAGAATAAAAAGTCTGCATAGTGACAAGTGCTAACCATGATGTGGAAAATCACAACCCCCCCCCACACACACAGACACACACGCACAGCTGCTGGGAGTGTGCAGTGGTGCCGCTGGTTTGGAAAACAGCCTGGAAGTTCCTCATAACACTGACCACAGTCACCCTGTGAGTCAGCAGTTCTGCTGCCAGACGTATACCCGAGAAAATGAAAACGTAAGTCTGAACATAAACTTGAACGCAAATGTTCATAGCAGCATCATGTCTAACAGCCAAAAGGCGGACACAACCCCAAAGTTCATCATTTGACAAACGAATAAAGAAATGTGGTGTGTCCATATGACGGAATAGTATTTGGCTATAAAAAGGGATGGAATGCTGATGCACGCGTCAACATGGATGAGCTGGAAACACAGTGCTGGGTTGTAAAAGGTCACACACGATATAATTTCATTCATCTGAGTTGTTCAGGAGATCCACGCAGGCAGGATGTGTATTCATTTTTTCTCAGGGCTGAGGGCCGGATGGAGACTGCAGGAAAAACAGCTGGGGCTCAAGTGTATGGGTTTCTTTTTAAGGTGACCAAATGTTCCTAAAATTGACTGTGACAATATTAAAATAACATCTCACTTACCTCTTTTAATGAATGAATTGCACGATGAATATGTGACTTTTATCTCATCTTCTATTCTGTTTAGGCAAACGAACTCTCCCAGTACAGACTCCACAGAGACCGCCCTGTGCACACGAGGTCTCCGTCACAGCAAGAGGTGCAGGTTACAGACCTTCCCATGGAGTCAGATTCTACCTATCTGAAATTAGGTGGGGAGGAATTTTCCTCTTGATTGTTGACATCTCTGGTTGATTGAAAATAAATACAATTTAAATAGCCTGATAAATGAGCTTAGAACTAATTAAATCAAAGAAACGTTTGAAAAGTTTACTGTTGTTTTAATACTTTTTATAGGAATAGCCTGACACTCAAATGATGAGTGTCATCTCTGCTTTAATCACAGTTGCTTGAAACTATCTGAATTAATAATGGCTTCAGTTTCCTTTAAATGAAATAACAAAAAATGCAAAACCCAACACTTCATAATGAGTATTATTTGGAACACTAGGTCCAAAATATATTAATAAATTTTTAAGTAAAATATAGATCAAAGAAATTTGTGAAAGCCTGGCTTAAACAAAGTTGAACTGTTTGGGGGGTTGCTTTGTTTTGTTCAAATAAATTTGTACAAGTGTAAACAAAGTTGAATTCTACTTTGTTTTGTTTTTTCCCTTGCTGGACATGTTAGAAACTTTGCTATACCAATTGCTTTGGAAATTTACCTGCAAGGCATATGATATCAAGCATTTTCAAGTTTTCTTGGTGCTATAAACATTGGTTTCTGCCCCAGGCATGTTACACATTTTGGGAAACAGTGGTGTGGATTCTCCTCAATCCATTTCATTTCCTCCCCTTTTAAAATCCTCATTGTCTTAAAAAGAGGCAGCATGATATTAGACAGTTAGTACAAACCCAAAAGTTGACCTTCTGAGCCAGGATTTCTTTCTCTATAAAATGGACTAAGAGCCATCTGCCAGGCCTGATGCAGGAGTTTGACAGTGGAATCAATAGATTTTAGGTCTCATTGTTACTGTGATGTCCAAAACAAACATAGGGAAATAACTGTGCCACAAAGTGCTTAATAAGCCAATAAAAGGAATTTAGCCAAGTAGTTTGCACCCAGGTTACTCAGACCACTTCAACAAGTATTTATCAAGCACCAGCGAAGCAGCTGTCCTACTAGAGAGAATCGCTGTTCTCTTGGAGACGGTATTTTATTGAAAGAGGAAGAGAACAGGAAATGGGCAAGAAAATAATTTGATTGTGGGTGATTTTGGATGATACCACAGTGGCATGAAGGGTGCAGACAGAGGAAAGGGTTGAAGGGCTGGAGAGCAGGAAGCATCTCGGTGCGCCTACGCAGGAACACTCTTGGAGAAACAGTGTCTTGGGTGGCATCTGATAAGCTATGGGGACCTTCCCGGTGACAGTGCAGAGCCCTGTAGAGCTCCACGGGAGAGAGCATGACTGAACTGGCCTCAAATAAGACAGGACTTGGCTAAAACAAACAGAAGGACGCCTCGTATACAATAGTTTGAGGCCAAAACACAGGGTCGTGACATAGTCCAGCATTGAATGGAGGAGTTAAAAATACAAGTTTTCATTATGGTTTTATTGATAAATTATTACTAACACACCCCTAATCAATGCGCTGTGTTAAAGCAGAAATTGATTCAAGTCAATAACGTTTTCCCTTTAAATGCACAGAATCTGAGGTATTGGCTGGCCTCAGAGGACGTGACGCGAGTGTGTGCCCAGAGCTGCTCACTGACCGCACAGACAGCACACCAGGAATCCCGGGGCAGCAGTACAGGGTGTGCACGGGCTGCCAGTTGTCCCTTTGTCTCTTTTAAACATCACATGAATGGGCATGAACATATTTCCAATTCTGTAAAACACACATGCAGATAATAACACTAAAGAAACTTCTTCTTTAATCAAACAACTTAAAATATACTTTAAAATGCAATTATGACACCAAAAGCACAATCCATGAAAGAAAAAAAGAGAAAAATTCGACGTCATTAAAATTAAAGACTTTTGTTTTGCAAAAGACACTGTTAAGAGCATAAAAACGTGAGCCACAGACTGGAGAAAATCTTTGCAAAGCACATATTCTATGATGTGCTGGTAACCAAATTATACAAAAGACTTTAAGAATTCAACAGGAAGAAAACCCAGTAACCTAATCAGAAAGTGGCCAAAAGTGTGGGAACGGACACCTCAATAAAGAAAAGGTGAAATCCAGCACCATGACAGCGTCACACCCTGGCAGAGGTGCAGAGCCACAGGAGCTCCCAGCCACGCTGGTGGACGCAGCAAGGTGCTGCCATATTGGAAGGCTGGTTGGCATTTCCTTATAAAATTAAATATACTCTTGCCATATGATACAGCAATCGTGTTGCTTGGTATTTACCCAAATGAATTGAAAACGTATCCACACAGAAACCTGCACATGTGGGTGTTTACAGCAGCCTTATTTGTGACTGTCAAAACTGGAAGCCACCAAGATGCTCATCAGAAGGTGAGCCATCAACTCTGCGTCATCCAGGCAACAGAATATTATTCAGGGCTAAAATGAAATGAGCTCTCCAGCCATGAAAAGACACAGAGGAACATTAAATGCATATTACTAAGTGAGAGAAACCAGTCTGAAAAGGCTGCATATGGTATGATTCCAACTATAGAACATTCTGGAAAAGACAAAACTATGGAGACAGTAAAAAGATCAGTGGTTGCCAGGGCTGGGAGTGGGGGATGGCTGAATGGGCAGACTACTGGGGATTTTTCAGGCCAGTGAAATTATCCTGTCTTGTGTTGTAATGGTAGATCACATTTGTCAAAATCCACAGACCTCCACAATGCGAAACATGAACCCTCATGTAAACTACGATTTCACGTCCTAATGTTTCAGTATTAGTCCTCAACTGCAGTAATGAACCACGCTAATTCAGCATGTTACTAATAGTGGAAACTGCAGGATGAGGTCAGAGAAGGGGCTATTTGGGAACTCAGTATCAACCATTTAGTTTTTCTGTAAATCTAAAACAACTACTCTAAGAAAATAAAGTATATATCAATAAAAAAATGCATTTATGGTATCAGAATATCTTGTTCATTTGTTTTAAACATTAAAATGTTAGAATGGGAGCTCATGCTTCAAAATATTACAGCTTTTTAATCCTGTGATACTTTCTCATAATACAAAAAGAAACAAATATAGAATATATTTACTCTCGAAAGGTTACTCTAGTGACTTTGCCACACATCTACCATATGTGTGACTCTCATTTGCTAACTTTTACACATTTCACAGTTTACCCACTTGGTGAATTTTGTTGTCGTTACTGTTGTGAAGAGTCAACAAACTACAGTCTCTAAATAAAACCCTCAGCTTCTTTTGTAGTTGGAGATGTGGAGTGTAAAAGGATTCCTCCACCTCCATCCAAACTAAGTCATGGGATAGCCCTTTCAGGAGCTCCTGCCACGCCTTCCCGGCCACACCCAGTCTCACTCTCCTCCCGGGTTGTGTCAGGGTCCCTGTTTTCCTCTATTATATTTCCATTCCCTGTAAAGAAACTCTCCACCTGCTCAAACTAGGTTGAGCATGAATCCCCCTTGGTGTCTTTAGCTGGAACCTGACTCTCCATTTGCCCTTTGACAGGGTCACCACGTGTCTTCTGGGGGCAGTGACCCCAGAGAAGCCCAGCTCCCTGGCCTCCCAGCACCTGGCGCCCATAGTTTCTGTCCTTCAGAGCACCAGCTATTCTTTGTGAGTAGACATGAAGATGTCAGTCATTCCCAGTTAGCTTTAGGGTAGAGAATTCATCTTCCCCGTGCCCTCAACTGTCCTGTGTGACCTGGACTCCTCCCTGCACAAGCCTCGGCCTAGATTCCCAGAGCCCGTTCCTGGCTCTGGGGCCACTGGTCTCTTTTCTGTCCATGTTTCATGCTAAACACAACTCCCTCTGGGACCTGCCCTGACCTCCCAGAGAGGGACCCGTTCCTTTGTTCCTGCTTCTGTAACATGGTATTTCTCTCCTTTGAGGTGGTTTTATATTTGCAATTCCACAATAACTTGTGTAATTTACCTTGTTCAGGTGTCTCCCACCGTGGCAGCTTCCTGTAAGGGACCCTCCTCCCATCATCATCCTGTATACTAACGCTTGGTAATTTACCATCGATATCTCCGGAATCCCCCCACTGCTCCTCATCCTGCTGACCCTGTCTTGCTTCATGGGCCCTCAACTCCCACGAAGATGCCAATCCTCTTACTAACTGTCCCAAAGAGGCCAGCCTGGGCACCCTTTCTCCAGGCTCCACTCTGCGGCCAGAGCGTCCTACTAGAGCACAGGTCTGGAAACTCTAAAATTCTCTGCAGCCTCCCGCTCTTCCTGAGACATATTCCAAACTCTGCGGCGGCATCTGCGATGCTGCTGAGGGTCTACACTCTGCTTCTCTGCACAGCTCTATGGGGAGAGCTGTAGCTATAAATAGACTCTACAGATCTCGCACAGGTTATACCTTCAGCCATACTGAATTACTTATAAGTTACTCAAACAGACCAACTCAGACGCTGGAGATAAACCCCATGGAAACCGGGATTTGGGGGTGGGTCTTACATAGGATTCTAGTTTCTAACACTCAGGGACCTGTCAGAACACCCCCTGAGTGGTGAACACACACTACACGCCTTGTGCTACTCACTACAAGGAAAGCGCCAGTTTCTCACTTTCCTGGGGAGAAGCAGATCCTGGTTTCCTCCGAGGCCATGAAGAATGCAGAACACTGACCGTGACCCCAGCTGATGTGCAAATGGATAAATTGAAAAACTCGTGGTGTGAGTGCCTGTGTATGTGAGTGTGCCTGTGTGTAGACACACAGGTGCTCACGCAGCATCCACTCCTGCTGTGCTGCTAACCCCACCCCACAGCCAGCCTCACCTGAGGCGTCACCCAGACAACAGATTTGGAAAGAACACCCAGCCAGGCCTGTTGGCAGGTGCTGCTGGGCTGTGCTGGAGCCCACAGGGGGCTTGTGCATCTTTCCATGTTTGCTGAAATGTCCCTGATGGAACAGGGGAAAGAAATCCAACCAAGACAGACATGGAAACTGTTCACCAGGCATCTACATTTCGGAAGGAGGCATGGCCAGAGCATGGCTGTGCACTCAGAGCACAGAGGAGATCTTCAGCTGCCTGGCCTCATGGTCGGGACTCAGGCCTCCTGCCAGCCCAGAAAGCAGTTACTACACGCTTTGGGGTTTTCCAAACTGTCACACAGAAACAGAGTTGTCTTGGTGAGATAGGGACAGGGAGGAGTCTGTGTGGCTCTGTAAACTCTCTGTAGCATCCTGACCCCATCCAACAGTAAAAGTAAATAGGTAAACAGCAAAAAAAAAAAAAAAAAAAGGAAAAATAGCAAAGACTCAGACTGTTCAACAATAAGGTCAGAATGGCCTCCCTTCCCCCAGGTAAAGAACAACAGTTACATACAATCAGAGGGCAGCCAGATGATGGAGCCAGCAGAAAAGGAGGAAGAGGTACGTGTAATGTCACAGCCTCCAGCCCTGCCACAGAAGTGAGGGCTGCTGCTCCTGTGCAGACATGTGTCCTTCCTTGAGTGACAGGTGGACAGACGACATAGATATGGACATAGGCATAGCTAGGCCCACATTTAAATATGTGCACCTATGTGTGTGCGCACTGTGGTGTAAACACATGTACCCATGTAGGGGACATGCCAACAGCTGATGGTGTGTGTGGGGGTTACATACATACATTCTGGGGACCCACAAGTATGACCCTCCACGGCACGGGGGACTGTCTCTGGGGGGCTTCACTCTCAGTGGCACTGGCATGGTTCTGGGGACCCAGAGGCACATCCCTCCATGGTGAGGGGGGCTGTTCCTGCGTAGCTTTCAGGTCTCCGTGTCATCCCCGTGTTGGCCCCAGGTCCTCTTGGGAATCAATCCTTGCCTGAGTTCCTTCCAGGGAAGCTGTTTGGAAGAGTCCTTTTTCCTGTGCCCTCCTGAGGTGGGGACGTGGCCCTCGAGGTCAGTTAGCTCCCTCAGGGTTAGCCTCACCATCCTCTCTAAGTCTCCAGGGCTATTTCTGCAGGTCTTTCCTAGAACTTGCCATCTGGATGACAGAAATGATAGTTACCTAGGCTTTGCCTCTACTCTCTCTCTTTCAGCAGGTTTCCCATATTACTGTTAAAATTAGTTTTTATTTTTCTGAAAAAATTAAGCTTTTCCATGGACTGAAAGCATCCTTGCCCTGACACGCGTGCTGTTGTCTGGCTGGAGACTTCTGTTCAGCTTCAGCTTCGGTTCCACATGGACTGTAGGCCTCTGCTTTCCAGGCCTCCCCATCCTCAGAGGATCAGACCCTCTCCTGCTCCCCCACCTTTACAGAAGTTGGCATGGGCCTCCACTTTCCAGGCCTCCCCATCCTCAGAGGATCAGACCCTCTCCTGCTCCCCCACCTTTACAGAAGTTGGCCTCTTAGCTGGAAGGCCCGTCTTTTCGTTCTCTGCCTGGAAATTGTGTTTTTCTTCCTTTTTTTTTTTTTTTTTTTTTTTTTGGTGTTTGGTGTGTTGGTTTTACTAGTGAGGAATATTGCTAAATTTGTGTAAAAATGTTTTAAGTCATGCTTTTCCGTCCCACAGGCCTCATTAAACCCAAAGATACAAGCATGCAGCTTAAGTGATGGGTTTATTATTGTAGCAGACCAATCAGTGATACTGCTTG